>CAIGRK010007779.1:0-17172 GCA_903798315.1 Fraxinus greggii | reverse complement strand
TAGCTCGGCCTACTCATGAGCATGGCTTAAGTAATTCCTTATAGGAATCTCCACTAAGTGTTGTAGCACATACAACCTTAGCTCGGCCTGCTCATGAGCAGGGCTTAAGTAATTTCTTATAGGAATCTCCACTAAGTGTTGCAGCACATGCAACCTTAACTCGGCCTGCTCATGAGCTGGGCTTAAGTATCCTGTATTTTTAGAAGCATATGTTTTTATTATAAATACATGCAATACAAACATAACCTCCATTCTATTGGTAATATTTTTTGAGGTGCTATGCATTCCAGGGATGCACTAGAGGTCTTCCTTCCATATCTTCTAATTTATAGGCCCCTTTGAGCAATACTTTGGTTACTTTATAAGGCCCTTCCCAATTAGGTCCCAAGGACCCAGAATTGAGTTCCCTTGTAGGTAAAAATACTTTCCTTAATACAAGGTCGCCCATTTCGAATTCTCGTTTCTTGACCTTTCGATTGTAATACCTTGTATTGCGTTGTTGGTATACTGCATTCCTGATCTCAACCTCTTTCCTTTTTTCCTCTATCGAATCCAGTTCTCCTCTTAACATTTGTTCGTTCCATTTTCACAATATGCTATCATCCGAGCATAAGGGATTCCTACCTCAAGAGGAATGATTGATTCCACTCCAAAAGCTAAAGAGTATGGGATTTCCCTGGTGCTATTTTTGGGTGTAATACGGTAAGACCACAACACACTAGGGAGTTTCTCTACCCATCCTCCCTCAAGAACATCAAGTTTAGCTTTCAGAGTATGCTTGATAATCTTATTAATTGCTTTAACTTGACCATTAACTTAAGGATGATTTGGCGTAGAGAATTGTTTCCGGATGCCGAACTCGTCACAAATGTTAGTGAAGCAACGGTTGTAAATTGCTTCCCGTTGTCAGTCACAATAGAGTGTGGTATCCGGAATCTGCATATGATGGATTTCCAAAAGAAATTCGTAGTCTTTTGCTCGGTTACCTTAGCCAAGGGCTCGGCTTCCGCCTATTTTGTAAAATAGTCTTGCGAACTTTGTTCCTCCTTTTCCGGTTGGCATAGGGCTAATTAAATCAACCCCCATTTGGAAAAGGGCTAAGAGGCCATCACATAATTCAATTCGCTAGGGGAGAGTTTAATGTTGGGGGTAAATCACTGACATTTATCACATTTTCTAGCAAATTCCAATGCATCATAGTAAGTCAAAAGTATCCTTCCCATATAATTTGTGAGCTAAGGATTGTCCACCAGTGCGGTTTCCACACACTCCTTCGTGAACCTCTTGTAGGGCATATAGCACTTCTTCTTCATTTAGACATCTTAACAAAGGCAAAGAATATCCTTACTTATAAAGGACATCATCAATTAATGTGTACCGTGCTGACCTCATGCAAAGTCTTCTAGCTTCGACAGGATCTTCCGAACAAGTACTTGTTGTCAAGAAAGAGCTGATATCATCCATCCAGGTCGGTTTTGAGTCAGTTGTTATAGTGACAATTTCTAGTTCCTCAATAGCTGGTCGATGGATCCTTGCCACTGGTATGCTGTCAAATTCTTCTATTCATTTACTTGTTGCCAATCGAGCCAGGGCATCGGCGTGACTATTTTGAGTCCGGGGAATCCGTTCAATGGAAATGGTTTCGAAATCTTTAAACTCTTGCTTAACTATTTGAGAATATTTGCTCATTCTCTCTTCTATAGTTTGGTATGCTTCGTTGACCTGATTGACCTCCAGCTGTGAGTCACTGTGGATAATCAGGTGAACATCCTTCATATTTTTCACCATCCTTACACCAGCTATGAGTGCCTTATATTCAGCTTCGTTATTTGAGGCCTTGAAATCAAAAGAGAGTGCTTCACAGAATAGCTGATTGTCGGGGCTAATCAAGATAATTCCAGCTCCTGAACGTGTTTCGATTAAAGATCCATCTACAAAGAGTCTCCATGGTGGATTATGAGGGGACTCTTCTGTTGGGACTGAACTGAATTCAGCAACGAAATCGGCGAGGGCTGGCCTTTCAAGGAAGAACGGTGTTTGTACCTTAAATCGAACTGGCCTAGTTTGACAGAAGTATCCGGCCTTTGCAAAACTTTTCTTAGCGGATAGTTGGTTAAGATCTCAATTGAGTGTTCCAGAAAGTAGGGCCTCAATTTCCTTGCTGCTATCACCACAGTGTTAGCCAATTTTTCTAGGGAGGAATAGTGGAGATTGGCCTCATGCAAGGCCTTGCTTATGTAATAGACCGAATATTGTATCCCCTTTTTCTCCCTTACTAAGACAGTTCTGACGGCATGGTAGGTACAGCTAGGTACAATATTAGCTCATTGGAATGCCCATCCATTCCAACGTATGGACATAGAGTATGTTAAGGGAACTCCCTATGTCAATCAGGACCTTGGGTACAATGATTCCTGCTATGGGTAGTGAGACTGTCATGATGCCAGGGTAAGGACTCGGATCTGCATCTTTCTCTTCAAACATGAGTTGATCATTGAGAGCACTTCGGCGATGTTTCTCCGAGATACCGATCTTAGTGAGATCGGCAACGGCTGGCCTCTTTGATTTATTCTTCTTTGCTTGCTCGTCTCCTTTCAACATTTGAACTTGGGACTAGGTAAATCAATATTGCAAGCCCTTGCTTTAGCCTGGTTTCCGTGCACAACCCACTTGGAGTAGGAAACTTCATAAAGTAATGGTAGATCAAGGTCGCAGCTTGTAATTCATGTAATAAGGGCCTTCCTAATATGCCATTATAGTCCAAAGGAAGATCTACGATGATAAAATCTGCTAGGATCCATCTTTGACAAGGGGGTTTTCCCTATTCTACACTCAAAACAATTGGTTCCTGTGCTTCAATAGGATCCTTAGAAAATCCCTAAAACCTCCTGGAATACGGTCGAAGATAACGTTCTTGGATCTCCATTTGCTCCAGTGTTCTAGAATATAATACATTGANTCCATCTTTGACAAGGGGGTTTTCCCTATTCTACACTCAAAACAATTGGTTCCTGTGCTTCAATAGGATCCTTAGAAAATCCCTAAAACCTCCTGGAATACGGTCGAAGATAACGTTCTTGGATCTCCATTTGCTCCAGTGTTCTAGAATATAATACATTGACTGAACTTCCATTGTCAACCAAGATCGGAGTACGCGTCGCTTTGATCCTATAAAACTTAGTGTAAACCATTTCGTGTACCGAACTATGCTGACCCCGAGTTCTCGAGGTAGCACATTATACTTTTACCAAATACGGATGTTGCGCGCTTGTCTCCACTTGCCCCTTCTGAATCCTTCAAGACATTGGTATCCACTTATCAAAGATCTGATTTCACCTTGGGCGATCATGTCCTGAGCTTGATGATTCATCTGAGCTTGCTGATTTGTTCCGGATTGGTTTGTCTGTTTGACCTGCTTCCCTAGGTTTGGCCACAAATTCTTGCAAGTGACCTCGGTGAATCAAAAATTCCACTTCTTCTTTCAAGTTTCGACAATTGTCGGTATTATGCCCTATCGACCTGTAAAATCGACAGTACCTCCCTGGGGTTTTTCCCAAGTTTTCCTTTTTCTGAGGTGGCGGTCTGCGAAATGCCTCATTTTCCTTCGCTTGTAAGAAAACTTTTTCCAGTGTGGCGTTCAGGGGGTGATATTTGTGGAATCTTTCTGGGTAAGGTTTGGAACGTCCTTGATCCCTTCTGTTCTTTCTTCTATCGTGGTTAAAATCTTCATCCACTTGTTTGCCTTTCATCTGTTATAGAGTTAAATGATTTGAATTCAGCTTGAATTCCTCTTGATCCGACGTGGATTCCTCTACACTAATATGTTTCTCAGCTCGGCTCAAAAACTCGTGGTATGTCTGAGCTCCATCCTCATGTACGGACCACCAGAACCTCATTTTTGACCTTAGTCAGGAGAGGACTGCCATAAGTGCGGCGTCATCAGAAATCTTCTCGACCTCCATAGATTGCTTATTGAATCTGCCTAGATAAACTTTTAATGATTCAGTTTTCCCTTGTTTAATGCTCACCAATCGCTCTTTAGGTGTGGTTTTCGCTTTAAAACACATGAATTGGCCAAGAAACTCTGTGGCAAGGTCATTCCAGCATCTTATGGATCTTTGGTGGAGCCTCTTGAACCATCTTTGGGCTTTGTCTCCCAAGGTGAGAGGGAAAGTGTGACACATTATGGCATCTCCTGCTTCCTGAAGCTCCATCCAGGAAGTATATTTATCCAAGTGACTAAGAGGGTCTCCTTCCCCCATCATATCCGGCTAGCTGCGGCATTTTTAACTTTTTAGGTAAATGTTCGGCAAAGATGTCCTCAGTGAAGGGGGAATGATGTTTTGTGAGGTATTCCTTCGTACTCCATTTGTTTTTAGCTTCCAGGTCGACGATACATTTCTTTAATACACCCATTTCAGGTTCTGACTATTTTGCTGAACGTTTAGCACGGGGTTCTTCATGTCTACTCATGGGTGTGAGGGAATGTTGGGAGCTCAATCTATCGAACACACTATTGGTTCTCCTTGTGGTCGGCCTGACGATTATGGGAGAACTTTTGGAAGATTTCCCTCCTGAGAACTGGAGGGTCTTTCTGGTCGGAGGTCGTATAACTCTTTCCCTTTGCGAAGATTCGACCTCAGTGTCTTGTGGCGGGGCGAGAGCTTGGTTCTGCTCTAGCTTGTTGACAACATTCGTCAATTTTTCAATGACTTCTTTCATTGCGATCATTTGAGGATCGACAGTGTCTATTTGGCCTCGTCCTCGCCTTGTACTTCGTGGATGACTGGTATGTTCAGGATGAGTGTGGAATTGATTCCCAGCTACTGATGATTCATCCATGAAGGTATTTCCTGGTGAGCTTTGTGGAGAAAAGGTTGTTTTTTCAAGTTGGAGGCCCTCCTTCTAGGGTCAAACTGTTGACGTTGAAATTTGTATAGACAAATAGTCAAGCCAACTTAATGACAAGTAGAGATTTTTTTTTTGTGATGAAAGATTACAATATTTCTCTTTTTAGGAGAGATTTGAAAGGTGATCCACTTTTTTCAAAAGTCCCCCCCTTATCTTCATGCCATCTTTTCCTTTTATAGGAAAAATATTCATGTATCCTACACTTTTTGTCTTGTCAACTGCAATTCCGAATTGTAGAAGTACACTTATTAGTGTAATTAGATTGGTGGGAAGCTCGGTTTGTCAGGCCATCATGAGTTAATATTGCAGGTGGCCCATAGTAATTAATGAATTTCTTAGGGAAGGAAGCTAAGTTGCTTGATTGGTTGATTATGTGGGCGCCGACGTTAGAATTTTCAATGTACACTTAGCTGATTGGTAGTCAACATATCTCATCAGTGATCTTCAATCATTACATTTCCTGCAATCTCGATACACTACACAAGCTTCTCATGTAAGCAAAATAATAGTCGATCTGCCCTTAATAACTGACATCAGGTGTCAACAACCGAACCGACCTCACATTAGGACCCACTTATCTTTTGTAATAATCTGAACTTAACCGACCTCGGAGGTCGGACATCAACAACCTTCTTCAACCAATATTGAGCACAAAAACATATGTATTTAGGATTAATCTACTTTGTCAAAAGGAAAATGGTAAAAGAGTTGACGATGTGTATGTGGTAGTAGATGATTGAAAACTGATTATATTTTAAACTGTCTAATAATAGGATGCCATATGACATTATGTCAAGACATCTGGTACTAACATGATTGATGTATTTAACTTCCAAATGTTACCTTCAAAAAGGACGAACAAGTCCTTAAAATATTCAAACTCGTCGCAAATATGTTCATTACACTAGACGAAAATTTGAACATATTTTTTTAACACAATTTGTTGAACTCTCTCATTTTTGTGTCAACAATGTTATCTACATCTTTCCGTCCATGACAACTAAATTTATTTGAAATGAATTGCCCTTAAAGTAATTATTATTTTTATTCTTACTAGAGAATAATGAGATAATATGACAATATGAAAACCAACCCGAACACAAGAACACAAGATGTGGAAACTCAAGACAAGAAAAAATCGTGGGTAAATGAGGAGAATTCACTAGATCAAAATATAGATTGTTGTTACAAGATTTGTTGCTCTCAATCAAAATCTATTGTTTTCTAATACTATGAAGAGCCAACAAGTCGTAGAGTATATATGCAACCATAATTATAGTGTTTTAAATGGAATGAGAGCTTTAAAATTCTTCAGATCACAAAACAGGTCTAGGTTGGATAACATCGGCGCTTGGCGAGTGGCCTATGCAGCACTTAGGTACCACAGGCATAATGCTTGGATGCCTCATCCCTACTCAATTTTGATTTTTTCTTCCTGAATGGTGCCTAGGTACCCGAATGGTGGCACTTGGCGCCCACTCTCTACCCAAAACTTCTTAGTCCATCATTTGACTTTTTCAAAGGCCTCTTTAACCAATCCACCAATACCCAACAAAATTTGAGTTACATTTCAACAAATCTCTACCTTAACATGCAAAGAATTATACATCATTCTTCAACAACCAATTCTCCACCTTTTCTACTCAAGTCCCTAAGGGATAATTCAGCAACAAATACCAACCAAGTCCAAGCAATACTCAAACTTGGCCACAAGGAGTGCCTTTGTCAACATATCAACCAGATTCTCTTTGGTACCAAACTTGATCACTACAGTATCACCACGAACAATCACATCACGCACAAAATGATACTTCACATCAATGTTTTTTTCTCTCCTGAAACATTTGATCATTTGTTAGAAAAATAGCACTTTGGCTCTCACAAAAAAATTGTAGACATCTGCAAATCTTCATTGATTTCACCTAACAATCCCCTTAACCACGTAGCTTCATTATAAGCCTATGTAATAGCCATGTACTCTACCTTAGCAGTCGACAATGCCACTGTATTCTATAAAGTAGCCTTCCAACTACTAACACAATTATCAATGATAAACACATACCTTGTAAGAGATCTTATCTCCTACAAAATCTGAATTAATGTACCCAATGACTCCATCTGTATTTCTTCCAAAATGAAAACTAGAATTAGTAGAGCCACATAAGTATATATAAATCCGCTACACTGCTTTTCAATGTTCCTTGCCAGAATTTGTTGTGTATGTGCTAACTGCACTAATTGCGTATGCTAAATCTAGGCGTGTACAAACATGGCATACGTGAACAATCCAACTGTACTTGAATAAAGAACATGTGATATGTAATAAATGTCTTCATCTGACTATGGGCACAAAGCAGATGGGTAGCCAAATGAGTACTGACAGTCTTGCATTCAACATATTAAACATGTAGAGTACTTTCTCAATGTACCTTTTTTACTCTAGTATAATCTGCCAGCCTTTTTATATCTTAAGATCTCCATTCCAAGAATCTTTTTTGCTACTCCCATATCCTTCATGTCAAATTCTTTACTCAGTCGAGCTTTCACATTTCTTACCATTGCTTTATCCTTTGCAGCTATTAACATATCATCAATATATAATAGCGGATATATAAACGACCTATTACCATACTTCCTAAAGTACACACAACTATCAGAACTGCTTCTTTTAAAATCATGAGTAGTCATGAATGATTCAAACCTTTTATACCATTATTTAGGTGACTGCTTCAAGCCATAAAGTGAATTCTTCAACGAATACACAAAATCATCCTTTCTCGTGACTACAAAGCCCTCTGGTTGTTACATATAGATGTCCCTTTCAAATTCTCCATGCAAGAATGTTGTCTTCATATCCAACTGCTGAAGCTCCAAATCATGTTTAGCTATAACACCAGGCAAAGCTCTAATTAAGCTATGCTTTGCAACTAGAGAAAACATTTCTGTGAAGTCTGCACCTAGAACCTGACTGTAACTCTTAGCCACTAATCTTGCTTTGTACCTGGATTCTTCAACTTCTAATATACATTCCTTCCTTTTGAACACCCACTTACAACGAACAACCTTATTTTCTTTAGGTAATTTCACTAAGTCCCACATGACATTCTTATGAAGTGATTATATCTCCTCTTGCATAACAATAATCTATTTGTCAAAATCATTCCAACCTATTTATGCGGTGTATGTAGTAGACTCTTCACTGGAATCAATATTTTCAGTCACATTCAATGTATAAGCTACCAAGTCAGCTTTCATATACCTATGTGGAGGTCTAATCTCCCTTCTAGGTCTATCCCTAGCGATCAAATACCGTGGCACCGTTGGTGGTGTCAAAATGGTACTCTCATTTACTTCTGAACTAGAGTGAGATGAAGACACTGGTTTAGATCTTAAATCGATCTCAAACTCCATCCGAGTATCTAATTGTTTCTGTTGATTAGTCTTGCCAAAATCTCTTAAAAGTAAATTGTGAACCATTGCGTGTTCATTAAACACAACATCTCTACTAATCACTACCTTATTTGTTTTTGGACACTAAAGTTTATATCCCTTAACACCAGGTTTAAAACCAAGAAATATGCACTTTCTAGACCTTTGCTCCAATTCTCCATTATCTATATGGGCACACGTATGGTACCTAAATATTTTCAAATGTGAGTAACTAGGAGGAGTGCCAAACCGTACCTCTTCTGGAGTTATTTTTATCAATAGCAATTGAGGATGAACAGTTGATAATGAAACAAGTTGTAGAAGCAGCTTCAGCCTAAAATGTTTTAGGCGACCTAGCATTTGAAAGCATACAACGAAATTTCTCAATCAAAGTTCTATTCATCCGGTCTGACTTCAAAAATTATTGAATTCATTCGAACAAAAATTTAATCCATTATCAGTGCAAGGACTTTTACCTGCTTTTCAGTCTATTTCTCAACAATTGTCTTCTACTCCTTAAAGGTAGCAAACATATCACTCTTATATTTCAAGAAGAAAACCCAAACTTTTCTAAAGAAATCATTAATGTTCTCGACTAATAATATACATCTCTTTTAGAAGACACTCTCGCGGGTTCCTAGAGATCAAGATGGATATATGTTTTCAAAAATATTATGCTCAGAGAACTTCAACTTGCAAATACTTTGCCCGTAAAAAAGTTCTCTTCTGCTCAATTCAGCATCACATTCTCACTCATATGTCCAAGCCGCATATGCCAAGCATTAGTAACTTCTTCTAAAAAGGAAGAAATGGTGACAACTACATCCCCTATAACTGTAGATCCCTACAATACATATAATCGAGCTAAGCTTCTCTTTCTTTTCATCACAATAAAAGCACCTTCGCTAACATTTAGAACTCTACTTTCACTAGTATACTTGTACTCCTCTTTTGAATTAATGGTACTCAAGGTTATGAGATTCATCTTCAGATTTGTAACATGCCTTACATCACTAAGTGTCCTGATAGCCCCGTCAAACATCTTAATCCAGACTAATTCAACTCCAACTATTTTACAAGGTGCATTATTTTTCATAATTATAACACCTCTCTAAACCATTTCATATATTGTAAACTAGTCCTTATTGGGACACATATGAAATGTACAAGCTGAATCAAGAACCCAATTTTCACAAGACTTGGAATCACCATCATAAATTACCAGACGTTCTCCTTCACTTTGGCCATCTTCTACAATATAGCTTCCCATGTATCCTCAATAGGGCTGGACAAAACTCCCAAACTGAATTGGATCGGACCCGAACAAAACCGAACTGAACCAAGCGATTCTTCATAAGTTAAATACCCGAATAGGTACCTGAATCGATAATCGACGGGTTTTGTTCTGTTCTCGGTTCTAGAACAATAACAGAAGAGCCGAATATGAATTGAATCTCCATAATTTTTTAAATTTTTTATCTTAAATAAGTCAAATTATTTTATTTTTTTCTAAATATATTTGCTAATTAATTAGTTTAACCGAAACCCAATATATGATTTTCTCATTTCTAATTTTTAGCACAAACCCAACTTAATCAAATTGACTTAAATTGTACACAAATCTATTATTCTATCCTATTATCGTTTATACTGTTCCGAAAAAATCGAATTGGAAGATTGGTTGCTCCTATCTTCATTATCGTGAACTCGTTATTTTTCTTTTTCTATAAGTTTAACAATCAAACCTATATAAAAAATCAACAAAAAAAGGCACAAAAGATATCATGAGATTGGACTACATTGTAAGAGTTAACACTGAATATGTCATTAGTTAAATTAATGTAGCGTTATTGTAAATATTAAAAAAATTAATTATTGTACGAAACTCGGGAACCGAACCCGAACAGTTCCATAATTAAACTTTGACCCGACGGTTCTACTTACTAAATACCTGAAAATTCGGATTCAGTTCAGTTCTCTTTAGAACTTAATCGGGACATGTCCAATCCTAATCCTCATGTTGATTTCCCTTCTCTCTAACAACAACTATTTTATTTCTATTTTGCAATTTGTAGCAGTCAGTTCTAATGAGTCCATTCATTTTGCAAAAGCAACACTGTTTCTATATTTAGACTTCGACATGCCCCTTATATTACGACCAAGAATCCCCTTTTGAGTTCTCCCCCTAGCAACCAGACCTTCTGCCTCAACGTGTGATTCAATCACAATATGCTTTATCTTCTACTTTGACAGTAAATCATTATAGACCTCATCAATTGTGAAAGTATCACGACTGTAGAGAATAATATCTCTAAAAGTCGTATATGACGACGACAATGAGCATAACAAAATCAATCCAAGATCCGTCTCATCATATTTAACCTCCATAATCTCAAGATCAACTACAATTTCATTTAAAACGATCAAGTGGTCCTCAATAAACGTACCTTTAGGCATGCGTGAGAATACAAACACTGCTTCAAGTGTAACTTATTGGTCACAATCTTCGTAATGCAAAACTGCTCTAGTTTCAACACAATGTAACGAAACTTTTTTCCTTGAATCTGATTTGAAAAATGGAGATGAATTTGTAATAGGGCCTTCCAATCCTAAGCTACTTTTCATCCCACGTACAAGTAGAAAGCATTTTATCAAACCTTAACAAGACATCATCCAAATTCATTTGTATGAGCACGGCTCGCTTCTTCACCTGCCATAGAAAAAATCTCATGTTACGATCCTAAAGCGGTATCATATTTTATTATGGCCATCACGAAAGATTAATCTGGCTCTGATATCAATTTATTAGAAAATAACAAGATAATATGGCATATGAAAATCAACCCAAACACAAGAACACAAAATTTTACGTGAAAATCGAAGACGAGAAAAAATCACGGGAATAGGAGAAGAATTCATTAGATAAAACATGGATTGTTTTTTCAAAATTTGATGCTCTTAATCAAAATCTAATGTTTTCTAATACTACGAAAAGTCAACAAGTTGTGGAGTATATATACAACCCTAATTATAGTGTTTAAGATAAAATGAAAACTTTAAAATTCACCAAATCGTGAAACAAGCCTTGGCCCAATAACAGTGACGCTCAAGCGGTGCAAGCATAGAGTTCAGATGTCTCATCCATGCTCAATTTAATTCTTTGTCTTTGATTGGCGCTCAGAATCCATCTTTTGATTTCTTCAAGGGCATCATCGACCAATCCATCAATGCCGAACGGAATTTGGGTCACACTTCAACAATTCTCTTAAATTTAAACACAACATCGGTTAAACACAAAAGTTATTAGGTCTTGAACACCTTCTATGAGTAAGTTAGACATTTTAAGATGTAATTCTAAAACTCATTATGGTATTAGTGTGCATTATGTTCAAACTAGCAATCGATCCGTCCAAAATCCTATTTCGGTTACATATGAAAACATATCTAATTGTTTTATCTATCCTATAAGAAAGAACTAGTTTTAAAGTGATCTCCAATGCCCAATCGGGCAATAGAGATTATGGTACTCAAATTAGTCATTCGATCTGTCTAAAAGATTAAACGGGCAATTGAAATTCGAAAATAATATTCTTAAGGGAGCAACTACTTATAAACGTTTTGTTCTTGTTTGAATTGCATTGTAAGTTACTGACATTACAATAATGTGATATATTAGAATGGTGGATAGGTAGATGATAATTGTAGTTTCAATGGTATTAATTAAAGCCTAATATTGACATTTAAATTATAATGTAATTATAATGCAATGCAATGCAATCCAATCCAACCAAATGCAAAGTAGAAAAAAATTCATTACACTTAATTAATATGACGTGATATAGTGCTCGTTTGACATGATTTTTGAAAAGTCAGAATCAATCATCAATTTTATGATATAGGTAGAAAAACAGTCAATTTCGTGCTATCAGTCACCTACATAATTCCATGCTGTGCGAAATTTTAACAGTAATAATTGCAAACACATGAACTCCTGCACACACACCATCAAAGATATTGCTCAAGTGTCAATACTATTCCCTTATTTGATAAGATTAATTTTAATTACATATTTTATTGAAATCAACAACTTTTCAACCGTACACTTCATCAATTTTTATCAAAATTTACTAAAAAATTAATTTTAATTCCCACCAAATAGGGGCTATAGTTTAATAATTCTCCATTTAACAAATTCATAAATAATTTATAAAGAGGAATAGTAAGAGGATAGTAGTGAATTTCAAAAAACGTATGAATAATAATGAGTAGTAGTTATAAATGTGTAATTGAAATTAAAGTTTGACTTTAATTAAATTTATGAACAGCAAAAACTAAATAAAAATGTTTTAATAGTTCACACTTTTAGATGGGATAAGGTAAAAAAACTTGACTATAAATTTGCCCATTATTCATTTATGAAAATTCATAAATCCTCCTCTGTCATACCTTTCACATGAATACATGGAATGTAATAGCGCCATCGGTCAATTTATGTGTCACATTGACAGTGAGGGTCATTCGTTGTATGATGAATGAATTGAGATATAGCCATGTTTGGTGAAAATTTAAATTTAGATTATAATTTAAGTCATAGTTAACAATTAATTTTAACAACACATTTTATGAGATCCACAACTCTTTAACTACACATTTTATCAAGTCTTATTAAAATCAACTAAAAATCTGATTTTAACATCTACCAAACAAGGGCATAATTTCTTTCATCGTGCAATGAATAAATGGACTCCTCGTCACTTCTAATTGCCATTAGTGCTATGTAGCATTATTCATATATGACTTCAACTCATATGAGAAACATGATGACGACATCTTTTGACAACTTATCTTTTTAATCTACAAGATACATATGTATCTCTCACTTAATTTGACACCTTACTAATCCCGAGTCAAGACGATTAGGATATATAATTGAGTTGAAAATTCTAGTTAATGCCTCCACACATTTTCTCAGTAAATGAAAAGACTAGTCGGGACACCAAACTTGAACTCAAGATAACTATTGAATATTGTATGCAGTTGAAATTAAATAATTTTCATGTTAATCATTTAGAGATATAAAACTAAAGAATTAAAGGAAAAATGAGCAAGATTCATGACAATTTTTGCTTAAAGTGAACAAAAGCATAAACTGCAAGCAACAAATGCATGCTGTCTTCCTTACATAAATAGCTTACAGCATTAACGTCATAACACTAATGTATTTATCTCAATACAAACTTAAACAAGTAAATTAATACAAGTTCAGCCACAAATTTTTGTTTTCAATTTTATTCTATAGATAAGACAAGTATTATCAAATATTAATTATTATTTTCCTAAAGAACTAATAGAAGCCCACTAGAAAATAAAATTGTTGATCTAATAAATAACATGTATTGGATTAAAAAAAATAAAATTTAGAGAATAATTGGATAAATGGTTCGATTTGATTGAACTGTTTTTAACTATTGAAACTTAAATCGAATCGTTTTCAAATGATTTGGATCGATTTTGAAATGCTCGAAACCTAAACCACGTGAAGCTTAATCAAAGGTTTGAAAATCGCAGTTTCCTAGCTATAGAAACAAAAAGAAATGCAGAGAGAGATAATGGTGGGTTATAATTATGGTGGCTCCGTTTCATTTCCTGCACTTTTTATAGTAGCAATTATGATTGTTATGGATTTGGTTTGGGATAATTAACTCTTTTTTTTTTTTTTGGGAATATTCACAAGTTACTGTCCATTTTCAATTAATCCTATAGATACCATTAAAATAAATAGATATGAAACAAGTAGTAGAAAAACACAACACATTAAAAAATAATATCGTGAAATTGGAGTTTTATTTGCTATTAAATTAAAATTCAGCGACCTAATTACAGTCGAGGTAAAAGTTTGGTGACTATTAGTACTATAGACCAAGTCCATGTGGAAGGCTACTTCAGTCGCCGTTAGCTTTACGTTCAAGTCATCACTTCACGGTTTCTCTTCACATCTCACTAACAGAGTGGCCTAATTGATGTTAAATCGAAGTTCGACCCAACGATAAGTTAGATTCTAAACTAATAATAATAATAATAAGCGTTATGTCACAATCCGACATCACCAAAGTCTAGAAGTATGAAGAGCCACGTGAGAAACCATGGTCTCACGGATTAAAGGTTCAAGTGGACGGGATGTGGAGATCCTACATGGAGGAAAGTCAAACGAAAACAAATAATAGGCTTACTGGCTTGATGGAAAGTAAGTCAAGTTCAAGTTAAACCAACAACAATGGCACTTTTTGTGAGCTTAGAAAGGACGACACCAGTTTTATCCAGATAGCATTAAATGAGACTACGAATGCCTTGCCCTATAGGAGAGACGTAGGGACAATCAGTGGGCTATCCAACAACCTAATATTAGGGTGGGAAATGCAACTATAACAAAAGATTCTTGCCAGATTCTTTGACAGAAGGCAATGTCGCCAGATATGATTGGGGTGAGAAAACTGTATGTGTTCTAAATAGTCTAATAACATATCAATGTTATGTGACATAATATCAAACATTATATCAAGTGTTATATCACTGTAGGATGATTCTATTAAGGCTATTACTACTTTGCCCCATTTGTACAAGGACAGTGTTAGGCAGGTCGACGAGAACGAGTTCTCCAGGGAAATAAAATGTGTCTAGGCCCATCAAATTCTGATATTTTCACCATATTCTCTTTGCATCAAAACTCTAAAGAACTGTTGTCAAGCATCAAAGCATTACATGTTAATCACCAATCATACTAATAATTTCTTATGTTATCATTTATTAAATTATTTAGCATTACTTTACTCTTTTGGAAAAAAAAAAAGAACTATTTTAAAAAGAAAAATAAGATAATGAAGATAACAACGAGGTCACATTAGAAAGTGGGCCAATGGCAGGTACAGAACATGTCCATATCTTTCCTTGTAACAATGAGACATGAAAAGACACAAGCGACCATCAAAGTCTCTCATATATTTCCTATCTCAATGAATATAGTTTTGTTTTCATTCTCACGCCGATTAAAAAAATATAATTAATATAATAAAAAATATAAATTTATTTAATTTTTTAATATACTTTTACATTAAATAATTTTTTAAATAAAAATATTTTATATTTGTTGATAACAAGTCAAATTAAATATGGGCATATTAGAAAACTAAGAAATAAGCTATACTTTTAACAAGGAAATTGACATATAATTTGAGACAAAAAGGACCAATTTTTATGGAACGGATAGAGTATATAAAAAAAACAGTTGAGTTGTAGGCGTAAACATCAATGTTTTGTACCACTCATTGCTCAAACATTCTTAGCACGTCTTGTTTTACTTAAATGCTAATTTTAAGTAATCTCAATAATCTCAAGATCAACTACAATATCTTTAAAAATGATCAGGTGATCCTCAATAGACGTACCTTTAGACATACGAGAATATAAACACTGCTACAAATGTAACTTATTGGCCACGCTCTTTGTCATGCAAAACTGCTCTAGTTTCAACACAACGTAATGACATTTTTCTCCTTAAGAACATCTCGAAGAATCTGATTTGAAAGATGAGGATGAATTTGTGATAGGGTCTTTCGATCCCTATGCTATTTTTCCTTCCACGTCCAAGTAGAAAGCATTTTATCAAATCTTAACAAGACATCATCCAAATCCATTTGAACGAGCATGACTCGCATCTTCACCTACCATATAAAAAATCTCAACGTTACGATCCAAAAGCTGATATCATATTTCATTATTGCCATTACGGAAGATTAATCTGGCTCTGATATCAATTTATTAGAAAATAACGAGATATTATGGCATATGAAAATCAAACAAAACACAAGAACACAAAATTTTACTTGAAAATCCAAGACAAGAAAAAAATCACTCGCAGAGGAGAAGAATTCATTAGATCAAAATATTGATTGTTTTTTACAAAATTTGATGCTCTAAATCAAAATCTAATGTTTCTAATACTATGAAGAGCCAACAAGTTGTTTATATATAAAACCATAATTATAGTGTTCTAGATAGAATGAAAACTTTAAAATTCACCGAATCATGAAATAGGCCTTAGCATAATAACATTGACGCTCGAGGGCAGCGAGTGGCCTAGGCGGCGCTTAGGTGCTGCAAGCTTAGAGCTCAGATGTCTCATCCATGCTCAATTTTAATTCTTTCTTTTTGATTGGCGCTTAGAATCCATCTTTTGACTTCTTCAAGGGCATCTTCGACCAATCTATCAATACCGAAACAAATTTTGGTCACACTTCAACAATTCTCTTAAATTTAAACACAACATCGGTTAAATACGAAAATTATAAGGTTTTGAACTCCTTCTATTAGTAAGGTTGATATTTTAAGATGTAATTATAAAACTCATTATGGTATTAGTGTGCATTATGTTCAAACTAGCAATCGATCCGTATAAAATCCTATTTCGATTACATAAGAAAACATATCTAATTGTTTTATCTATCCTATAAGAAAGAACTATTTGTTGACATTTTAAAATGAACTCCAATGCCCAATTGGGCAATGGAGATTGTGGTGCTCAAATTAGTCATTCAATCTGTCTAGAAGATTAAACGAGGAATTGAAATTCGAAATTAATATTCTTAAAGGGGCAACTATTTATAAACGTTTTGTTCTTGTTTGAATTGCATTGTAAGTTACCGACATTACAATAATGTGATATATTAGAATGGTGGATAGGTAGATGGTAATTGTAGTTTCAACGGTATTTGTTAGGATATATTTTGTAATTGGCGATTCTATGGACAAAATAACCAACTTGAACGATTATAAAAG
>CAIGRK010007758.1:0-14753 GCA_903798315.1 Fraxinus greggii | reverse complement strand
GGAAAGAGAATGCGTTTTCACTGTTTTGGAAAATCGAAAATAGAAAATGGATTGAAAATGGTAAAGAGAATAGACCCAAAATTTTCTGAAATAAAAGTTTCATAAGGTGGTAGTTTCTCAAAATAGACGATTATCAAACTAGAAGTTTCATGAAATCAGGGTTTCTAAAAATAAAGTTTCATAATGTAGGAATTCTTGAAATAGAGGTAATTTCTAAAATGGATTTTTCTTAAAAGTTTCTAAAAATAAAGTTTCTAAAGATGTGAATCTTCTTAAATTTGGAGTGAGTTTATAATACTTTTTATTGATTTGAATAACGCCCTAAGTTATATTGAGACAGTTTAGGTCTTTTTGACAATGTATTTCATTTTTTGTGAATGCATAAGAAAAAATAAAAAAAATAAGCATGAATAAAAGTATTTAGAGGTATCATTTTCCGAATTAGACTTTACTATCTAATCTAGAGATTTTCTAAGGTCGACTATTCTCATAGGTTAATGTATTCCATAACATAGTCACTAGTCTAAAATCACATAATATCATAGAATAAATAATTCTCTCAACTTACAATATCCATAATGAGTTTTTTTTTTTGTAATTAACATATATTCGTAGAATCATAATTTATATCCATATTTTGCTACGTCACTATTGTCAGAAAATTTATGATTGCTATATAACATAATAGCTGATTACCATGGAAAATAACATATATATAGTGAAAATTATATGTAGCTAAGCATATTTCATAATTAAGCATAATTCGACAGAATCTCATGCATATTCATACTTATTCACATAACATTAAATAATTATGAGTTGTCATATTTTTCTACCTGATTTGAGGAAATCAAAGCTTGGAACTTGGCATCGCATTGTGGTGGTCTAAGAAATATTAGATCTGCCTTTTTTTTTCAAAAAAATATATTAACGTAATCATACGTCGTTCTATAAAATTTTAATTTGAACTTAACTTACAATTTTTTTAGAAGTAAAAGAGTCTACTGAAATGTATGCCCGCTCTAATACCATACTGTAATGACCAAAATTTTCCTTTGAATCGTTAAATTGTATAGTAAAATAAAACTTAACTTTCATGAAAATATAATTTGTCACAATTACAATAATTGAGAAAAAAGAAGAATGACTATATCATAAAGGTAAAGTAACAAAATGTTCGATAATATATCTATTATACCACTAGTGGCCAATTCCAAACTCCAACGCATTGAACCTCAATTACCTGAAAGGGGGAAAATCATAAACAATGAGATAAATCCCAATAAACGAGCCACATAAATCGTAATTCATATTTAAAATTTAGGAATTCTTAACATACGAAAAGAGACACTAGAATTAGAAACCAAACTTAGATGGCCATAATTCCTGTACATAATCATAACATACACATGGAGACATTGGAATTAAGAACCGTACTTCATTTCTATAATTCTCGTGCGTAACGCTACTAAACTCCAGTATCTTGAAGAACTTACACATATATGACCCACATCATATTCATAAATTAAGTTCCATATCTTAAAGTATGAAAACCGATTCAACATATGACGTACGATTACACTAACATTGATAATTAGAAGAGAATCGTCGTAAATACATATAAAAGAATCTAATTTTTCAAAAAAAAAAATGATAGGTTGTGTGTGTTTGTGGTTGTGATTTAGGTGTGGTATTTACAGGTGCATTTAGGGATAGCAAAGGAAGGTTTCATAGTGATGTTCCTATAATTGTACACTAAATAAGGTAATGAGTTATATTAAATATACAATTTAAATAATTCAATCACAAGTAGATATAATTATACATATATAGATGCACGTGACATAATAATCATATAATTTAAAATCAATAAACCATAATTAAATATAATTATGCACACATAGATGCACGCAATTCATAATTATATATAACTATACATATATGGATGCACGTAATTGTAGTAATACTATATTTGAAGAATTGTGCTAAATGAACAGACTACTTTCGACCTCCCACCTATAGGGGCGCCACTTGATGAGTAGGGCCAACGTGGCCCTGTTCATCAAGAATAATTCATATTTGAAATCTACCAGTCATAATTATATATAATTATGCATACATAGATATACGTAATTATATATATATATATATATATATATATATAGTTCAAGGAATTATACCTGTAGTCCCTCAACTATTGGCATATGCAATTTGATTCACTATCTTTCATCATCTTGCATTAAGGTCCTAATTTTCATAGATAACAACTATTAAGGGTTTTAGGGTATTATAATTCTTCCTTTCATACTTATCTACAAAAAGGTATTACGTAAGTCTTTGTACATTTTTGTGCAGTTTGGGTGTGTACATAAGGAGCGGAATGAGCTTTAGTCATAATCTCCTTTCTTAGTCCTTCATCCTTAAGGACAAACAGTTGGCTGTTAAAAATAAGTTCCTTATCATTGCTTATCTCAAATCCCTTTATTTTTTCGGTTCCAACACCGACCTTGATCTTTTCCAGGAAATGATCATCTTTTTGAGCTGCTATAATCATATCCCTGAGGGTCAATTTTAAAACCAAATTTGTTAACATCCCTGACGCTCAAGCTAGTAGCGTTAGCACTTAAATTCCTTGATTAACTGGTTCTACAGTATACATAGTACTAATAAATGACCCATATTCATCCTACTCAAGGTATTTGTTACAATGTTAGCTTTACTTGGATGATAAAGGATAGTGTAATAATAATCTTTTACTAGCTCTAACCATCATCATTGTCTCAATTTCAATTTTTTTGAGTAAAGAAGTACTTGAGACTCTTATAATCATGTAAACTTCACACTTGCTTCCATACAAGTAATGGCACCAAATCTTGGAGCGTGAAGTACAGTGATAAGTTCTAAATCATATGTTGGGTAATTCTTTTCATACATTTTTAACTGTCTCGATGCATAGGTTATCACCTTTCCACTTTGCATCAAAACACAACCCAAACACAGCTTAGATATATCACTACAGATCATAAATCCCTCCGATACATCTAGTATTGCTAACACTAAAGCAAATACCATTCCATATGTCAATTTCTTAAAGCTATGTTTACACTTTTCGGACCATACAAACTTTATACCCTTTCGAGCCCGTTGTGTTAGTGGACCTTCTATCTTAGAAGACTTCTATAAATCGATGATAGTATCCGACTAAACCCTAAAAGCTTCTCACATTTCCAACATTCGCAGTTCTTGGCCAATTAGTAACAACTTCAACCTTACTCGGATCTACCTCTATGCCCCTGGCTGTCACAACGTGTCCCAAAAATCCTATTCGATCTAGCCAAAATTTGCACTTCTTCAATTTGGCTTAAAAATTTCTCCTTACATAAAGTTTCTAATATTATTCTCAAACGATTTTCTTGTTGCTTTGAATCTCTCGAATGTACCATTATATCATCAATAAACAGAATAACGAACTTGTCCAGGCACTGATGAAATACCCTATTCATCAAATCCATAAATACTGCGGGGGCATTGGTAAGCCTAAATGGCATAACTGTAAACTCGTAATGACCATAGTGTGTTCAAAATATTGTCTTAGGTATATCACTCGGCTTGATCTTAAGTTGATGGTAGCCTAATCTCAAATCAATCATTGAAAACACAGTCGCTCCATTCAATTGATTAAATAAATCCCAATTCTTGTGAGAGGACACTTGTTCTTGACAGTTAGCTTGTTTAACTCCCAATAGTCAATTCACATTCTCAATGACGAAGTTTTAGAATCTCAACGACGACGTTTAAGGCCCGAAAATGTTTCTCAAATAGGCTGAGCTGTATTACCAAATTTGTGTCGCACTTTACTAAAAATGCTACAATAAATATCACGGGACTCCAATCGACCCGTTTTCAGTTGTATATGATAGATAACTCATAAAGGGTCGTCTTACAATTAAAAACAAGCTGAAATTCTAAATATACCGACCGTAGTAAATTTCTCAAAACAAGGGAAGAATGCTGAAAATTAAGGAAAACATATTTCCATACGTTAAAATTTACAGTCTCGAAACATAAATTAAAACTACAAATCTTTGGACACCGCAAGAGTTATTAAACATAAAAAGTGACAATATAAAATATAAGGAATCAATTTCTCTAAAATATAATGTACCATTCATGCCGAGTCACCGCAGGATCTCCGATTACTCTGAAAATATTAGATATGAATGAGTATCTCAAAGAAATACTCAGTAGACTACACATGTTATATGAACAAAATAATCATGCACATGTATTCTTACATATTGCCTGCATAAATAAGCAAATTGATGATCAAACGATTTACTTAAAGTTATGATGAGCTTATGCGACCATCAATTAAACATATAATATTTAAGAAGAACCATTAAAGGCACTTCACATACTTTCATGAGCAAACAAAAAGAATAACACATGTGAATGACAATTAAATTCATATAACGATCAACNAATATTAGATATGAATGAGTATCTCAAAGAAATACTCAGCAGACTACACATGCCATATGAACAAAATAATCATGCACATGTATTCTTACATATTGCCTGCATAAATAAGCAAATTGATGATCAAACGATTTACTTAAAGTTATGACGAGCTTATGCGACCATCAATTAAACATATAATATTTAAGAAGAACCATTAAATGCACTTCACATACTTTCATGAGCAAACAAAAAGAATAACACATGTGAATGAAAATTAAATTCATATAACGATCAACTTAGTGTAGGGATCCACCTTAACTTGTGATGAGGAAGCGAGAATGTTGAACTGATATTCTTTCCAATTGAATCTTTAAAATAATTAACATAAAAGAATCTGTTGGCCTATGATCTTTTGTAAATAATCTGATAAGCTTTGGGTAAAATGGCGTAAACAAGAATGCTATAGTATACCCAATCTCCTATTAAAAATGGAAAATGAAGTCCTACGGGATTAGATGCCCAAATTGATTAGGACTCCCAAAATATTTATCAAACCCAACAATATAAATTAGTTTTAACTTTATAAGTAGTAAAATTCTCTTAATTACGAATAAATATATGATTTTTTTTCCTAGTCACGTTGTGAAATAAATACACAAATTAAAGTTTCAAATTGATCAAATTGGTTAGTTAGATTACAAGGAATTGAAATGGAAACTAATAAAATTAATTCAAATTCAAAAATCAAAATGTCAAATTCAAATTATATAGTGATACACTGGCTACCAAAATGTTAATTGCTTGATTAACATTAATTAAAATATGACTTCTTTGTACTACAATATCTTAAGCCTAACTTATCCAAAATAATTTTTTTCGAGTCCGAAATTCGTCATTTAATATGAGTTTCAAAACAAGCCCAATATTGGTAGGGAAATTTTCACTAAATGAATATTTGATTAATTGACTGAATAAAAAAACAATGATGTCAAAAGTTCTCTCATATTAGTCCCTCAACATCTCAAAATTTTTAAAAGTGCCAAAATGAAATTTTATTTTCTATTGGTACTGGTAGGAGCTAAGTTATAGAATATATCTAAAGAATGGATGCTGAGGTAAACTCACCCTCCACACAGAATCGCCTCACTGATAGCAACGGAGCCCTGCCTAGGAAAGTAGGCTCAGTTGTCAAGCCTCGGCACTAGGAGATCTATGTTGTCAGGGATCCTAACCTTTTCCCTAAACCTATCCAATTTCCAACTCCTCTATGGAATAAGGTATTTTGGCAGCCCCTCACAATATACTATGGTCTATTGGACCCTCCTACATCATTCAAGCACATATGTTGACCCCTCATCGCATCCATAATCCTCTTTGTAGGAATTATTTGTGGTATACTAGCCTCATCACATATCGTCCTCGTATCTGCCACTCAGAAATCCCCCATTTGGTTGTATGTTTCGAAGAAGAAGACATTTCATAGTTTTTAAAAAAAGAAAAGCTAAGAAATCACATACTACAACTTACACAAAGATCAGAAGGTCAACCAAAAGAAAGAAAATTGATTGCTCGCCAAAAAATAGATCAAAGTCGCCGAAAATCGCAGAGAATTTTTCTTGCTTGGAGAAGTTTTTATCAGTTTTCATGAAGTATTAAAATGAGAAAATATACTTAAGGCCCCCTTTTATAGGCAGTTAGGTTGAACAACAACCGTCTTATCATGCCCACTCAATCTGGGATGTATATTTATGCCCTTCATCTTAACCGTCGAAGCTCAAAGGGTACCTATTTAGATTTATCAACTTGTGCTTAGTATGCATCACCTCTAATAATTGTAACAGACAGTTATCATTACAAATTTAATGCACATGAAATACGTGTATTGGAAACATGCAATGTCCTCCCTATCATATCCTGGTGAGGGAAGAAGTTTTCAAATCATTGCAGCACGCATCCGATGTCTTTCCATTGCTCCGTTTCGCCTCTGCTTAAAAGCCTCTGCACGAAGCAATTCAACCACTTCAACAGGTTTGCTATCAAAGCAAGGGCATCACCTAAGTGAGTTTCAGCTTTATCATAAGCTTCAACCACTTCAACATGCACACGCTCAACGTAAGGACATCGCCTAAGTGAATTTTAGCCTTATCACAAGCTTCAACTACTTCAACAGGCTTGCCCTCAAAATAAGGGCATCGTCCTAACTTAAGTTTAGCCTAATCACTGGCTTTAGCCACTTCAACAATCTCGCCCTCAATGAAAAAGTATCGCCTAAGTAAATTTCAGCATTATCACAAGCTTCAACCACTTCAACAGGCTCGGCATCAATGTAAGGGCACCACCTAAGTGAATTGAAGACTTATCACAAGCTTCAACCACTTCAACAGGCTCACCCTCAACATAAGGGCATCGCCTAAGTGAATTTTAGCCTTATCACTGGCTTCAACCACATCAACATGCTCGCCCTTATTGCAAGGGCATCATCGAAGTGAATTTCATCCTTATCACAGGCTTCAACCACTTCGATGGGCTTACTTGATGGTATGGGCATCGCCTAAGTAAATTACAGCCTTATCACAAGCTTCAACCACTTCAACAGGCTCTCCCTAAATGCAATGTTATCGCCTAAGTTAATTTCAGCCTTATCACAGGCTTCAACCACTTCAACGGGCTCGACCTCAGCACAAGGGCATCGCCTAAATGAGATTCAGCCTTATCACATACTTCAACCACTTCATTTCAACCACTTCAACAGGCTCACCGAGCATCGCCTAAGCAAATTTCACTATTATCACAGGCTTCAAACACTTCAACAAGCTCTCCCTCATTGTAAGGACATCGCCTAAGTGAATTTTAGAATTATAACAAGCTTCAGCCACTTCAAGAGGCTCGCTCTCAACGCAAGGGCATTGTCTAAGTGAATTTCAGTTTTATCACAAGCTTCAATTACATCAACATGCTCACCATTAATATAGCAATTTCTCCCAAGACCAGGTTCACGAAATGTCATAATGATCTGCTTATACTTAAAATTATAAGTCCACACATTATACGAATATTCATGCATAAACTTTGGGGGTCTATTGTTACGCCTCTTGAAGTGGCTTTGAGTATGTCCACGTGGCAACAACATGGTTAAAGGTTAGGAGAGTACATCAAAATACTATCACTTCTTCAAAAAAATGTAGCGAAAACATATCTCAACCTAAAAATCCATGCATTATATGCTATCCCTTTGCAATTAAGAGGTTAAAAAAGCACGCCAAGGCTCCAAGTACATCCAAATGGTAGCTACACGGTGAAAGGTTAGGAGAGCATGCCAAACTACTACCACTTCTTTAGAAATGCAGCGAAAACACATCTCAAGGCAAACATTCCACTCGTTATATGCTATCCTTCATAATTAAGAAGTTAGGAGAGCACGCCAAACTATTACCGTTTTTTTTTTTAAAAAAATACGGCAACTTCACATCTCAACCTGAAAAGTCCACACATTATATTAATATCCATACATAGACTCGGAGGATCATTGTTATGCCTGTTCTAGCGAGGCTCCAAGTACGTCTACATGGCAGCTACATGACAAACAAACATGCGCCACACTCCGCATCATTCTGCCTAAGTGGCAGTCTTTGGGAACTCTTATGAAAGGGTCAAACTCATTTGCTGGAACCGACCTCTTATGTAAGGCCGAACCCTTATGGGTAAGGTAAGGCTGGTAGGGGCTCAGTGGAAGATCTTTCGATTAGAATCTTCAATAAATGATTGATGTAACAACTCACTACTATAGCCACATTACCAAGTCAACAGGTAAAGTCTAAGTCATATGCGTCAAATTTAGGAAGGTAAAAAAGTCATAACATTAAATGCACTTGATTAATTGATGCCCATCATAGGATGAGTGGATGAATCCATTTGCCTACACATCTAATGACTCTCACTCATCCACTTCTACTATAAAAGTTCACACTTTGTGCCATTCCAAGGTAAAGCAGGTTTAGACTCTTAAGTTACAACTTTCCTCTCTCTCTCTCTCTCTCTCTACGTTTCTTTTATACTCTCCCAACGTCGAATCCCTTTTTACATAACAGGTTCGTGTCTAAAGCACCTCCCAACTAGAAAAATTGGTCATGGTTACCCCTTTTATTTTACTTTATTTTTTTTAACTTCAACTTATTGAATACAGCCAATTATACTTCATTATTAATATAATTGATGTGAACCCCATTGTAGGATGTACCTTCAAATGAACACAAGAATTGAAATGAACCCAAGAAAGCTAAAATCATATGAAGAACTTTGATTCAATGATTTATTTTATCAAGAACCAAGGCTGGAGGGGTTGGACGCCACAAAGATTGAAAATATTTGATAAGTTCGGATTTGTTCAATTAAGAATAAGATTGAAAGCGAAAATCTCACTTTATAATTAATCTCGCAAATTAATGTTTTTTCTTTGCACAATAAATACGCCTATATGACTCACACAATTCTAATTAGGGTTGTGCTACATATACATAATAATTTATATAATAATTTACCAACAGATGATATGACCAGATTTAATTTAATTTAATCAAAATCTCATCAATCAAATAACTTCCTAGCTCACATTTTGACACGTCATCATTATGTAAAATATTATATAAATAGTTATGTACAAGAAGCATTTTCCTCCTAATTAACTAGTAAAATAGCTAAATAAATATAATAAAGTAAAATAGAGTTCTAATCAAAACAAAAAAATAAATTTCGTCATCGAATTTTGTACCATGCCTGGGCATGGTATTAATCCTTGCGTGGGCAATGTTCAAACGTTTAGCTCTTAGGTTGTGCAATTTTGTTGCTTGCTTGGGCAAGGAAGTTAAAGCCTTACCTGGGCATGGCTTTTCGAATCATCTCCCTCTTCCTTAGCATGATTCAAGTGCACTAAGTTTGGTTCTTCCATCACGCACATCTTGAAACTTTGTATCTTGCTTGTTGCACTTGCGTTGTCGATCCACGTGGATTGAACAAGTCGTTGCATTGCTTCTTTAATCTTATTTACTCTTGATCTTTGTTATTGGTCCATGTGAAATATGTAAAGGATCTTTGCTTGCTTGTCCTCTATGATTTTCATCATTCTTTCTCTCTTTAAAAGGATTCAACCTTGAATCTTCACTTACATCAAAGAACAAAAGATCAATAACATTAAAAGTAGTATACACATTATACCCACATGGAATATCTAGTTTTTAGGCATTGTCATTAATTTTCTCAAGGACTTGGAATGATTTATCTCCTTTAGGATGCAATTCAAACCTTCTCTGGCCTGGAAAACGTTCTTTCCTCATGTACACCCAAACTCAATCACCTAGTTCAAATGTCACATGTCTTCTTCCTTTATTAGCTTGAGAAGTATAATGTTCATTTTTTTTTTAATTTTAAAGATGATTCTTCTCATGAATTGACCTTACCAATTTAGTCTCTTTTTTTCCCATCTAAACTAGCTCTTTCATCAATAGGTAAAGGAATTAAATTTAAAAGATTTAGTGGATTAAAATCATATGCAATTTCTAAAGGCAAATAAGCAGTAATAGAATGCATGGCCTTATTGTATGCAAATTCTAAAAATGGTAAACAACCTTCCCAACTTTTTTTTCAATTTTTTTATTGATTATAATGCACGAAGGTTGAGTTAGTGTTCTATTAGCTACCTTGGTCTGTCCATCTATTTGTGGGTGACATATTGTAGAAAATAAAAGTTTAATCCCCAACTTACCCCATAAAATTTTCAAAAAGCAACTAAGGAACTTAACATCCCTATTATCACGGAGTCACATTATCTCTCTAAAGAACAAATTAACAATGTTCACTGCATCATCGGTTTTATGGCATAGAATAAAATGTGTCATCTTACTAAACCTATCCACTATCACAAATATAGAATTTCTACCCCTTTCAGTTCTAGGCAGCCCCAACACAAAGGCCATATATACATCAACCCATGGCTCACTAGAAACGGGTAAGGGTGTATACAAACAATGTGGTAAAACTTTAGATTTGGCCTTCTTACAAGTAATGCATCTATTATATTAACATCATTTTTCATTCTAGGCTAATAAAAGTTCTCAAGCAACATTTCTGAAGTTTTCATAACACTGAAATGTCCCATCAAACTCCCACTTGTGCTTCATGAACTACCAATTCAAGCATGGGCAATTAGGCACATAATTTATTTTTCCTAAACAAATAACCATCCTGCCTATAAAATTTATCATATGACATATATATGTTAGAGAAATCTACATCATTGGCATAAATATCCTTAACATATTCAAATTCAAGACATACAATTGGGATAATGTATCAACAAATGACATAGGGAAAAGTCTCATTATACTCTATCCATCTTGCATGACTCTTGTTCAACTTAGCTTTGCCCTTTAGACGTTTAAAGGATTCGTGATCATTGTATATTACAAATTCCTTTGGCCATTGGTAATATTGCCATGTCTCTAAAGCTCGAACAAGAGCATAAAGATCTTTGTCATATGTAGGGTAATTTATAGTCCCCACTTAGCTTCTTACTAAAACAAGCTATTGGTCTCCTATCTTGTATCAAAATGGCTCCAATTCCCATTCCTAAGGCAACACATTCAATCTCAAAAGTTTTGTTAAAGTTAGATAATGATGAAATAGGTACAAAACACAGCCTATCCTTATTGATATAAAAGCGTTTCCTTGTTCATTTCCAATAAAAACCAATGATTTTTTTATTTTTTTACAATTTTAGTAAGTGGTGTACCAAGTGTGCTAAAATTTCTAACAAAACGCCTATAAAAGCTAGCTAATCCATGAAAGTTTCTTACTACAGTTATGCTTTTTGGCGTTGGCTACTTCTTGATGGCTTTTACCTTCTTTTCATCCATTTCAATACCTTTTGTACTACAAGTATAACCAAGAAAACTAGTGTTATAAAATGTACACATAAGCATACGGTATGCACGTGATAATGCGGTCAATCCATTTTATTGATCACATGCACGCTTGAACGTTAAAATGCACAAGCATTTGTGTTAAAAATTGTGTCAGCAAAACCTAGTTCATTTTTATAACTTCAAAAAAGTAAATTGAACCCAACAAAAATTAAGTTAGCTGAAATCACCCAAGCCATGAATTATATATAGCAATCTGTATGGTTTTGATGTTTTGAAAAATCAAAATTCAAAACAATTTTTCGTAAAATTGCAAACTATCTACTCTAAGCCTGAGCCTTCTTTTTCTTCAATCTCCCTCTAGTTCTAATAACAAGTCACAACCTTGGATTGTTGATGATTGTGACGATGATAAGGAAGTTGACAATTGGTATCTTACCATCTACAAGATATAATAAAAATTTTGAAGTTGAAATAAGGGAGTTCGATGAAGATGATTTAGCATCGGATGACATGTATGATGACTTGGATAGAGAAGAAGGAGAGATTGAATTGGAATTTGGTAAAAAGTTAGACAAGATTTGGGAATTTTGTAAGTTGGTGTTTTTGTCTAATCTAATTGTAGGAATTGATTATCAAGTAATTGTAATATTTATAATTTTGAGCAACATGTTTTTTATTGAAAATTTTAAAAATATGTATAAAGTTCAAGTAATCAAAGTATTTATGATTTTGAGTAATATTTTTTTTAAAAAAAAATGAAGAATATGTATAAAATTCAGAGAATTCATTATTTTATTTATTTATTTATTAGTTAAGAATATTTGAAATAATATTAAAAATTGGAAAGCGCATAATTAAGTGTATGCTTCACATAGGGACACATATACTTGTAATGCTTTATACTCGATAGAAATGCATTGTTATGCATTACGTATTTTAGAACCTTGAGTAAACTAATTTTTTATGTAAAATGTACACTTCTTAAAATTAGCATAGAGTTGTTCTTGTCTCAAAACAAGAAGCACACACCATAAATGTTCAACATGCTTATCTAAACTCTTGATATATACTAGAATATCATCAAAATAATCTACTATAATTTTTTTCTATGAATGCACGCAAAACATGATTCATTAATCTCATGAAATTTCTAGGCACATTAGTAAGATCAAATGCATAACTAAACACTCATTTTACCTAGAAAGCAGATTTAATATATTTCTATCATCCTAATTTGGTGATAGCAACTTTTAAGATCTATTTCACTGAAAATATATGACCAATGCAATTCATCAAGCATATAATCTAATTTAGGTAGGGATGACGATATGTTATCGTTATATTATTTACTGCCCTGCAATCAATGCACACATGTGCCACCCTTTTATGTACAGTAGCACTGACACCGCACATTGACTCATGCTTTTCGTCATGTTCCCTTTGCCCATCAACTCCTCAACTTGCCTTTAAAACTCCTTTGCCTTCTCGAGATTAATCATATAGGCTATTGGTTTGGAACAATAGCTTTAGGCACAAAATTAATTTGATGCTCAATACCTTTAATGGGTGGTAACCAACTAGGCATATCTTCAGGGAATACGTCATCTAATTTTGGCAACAAAGAAATAGTCAAACTACAGAAAATTTGTTAGTTTCCTCAAGATTAAAGAAAGATTTCTTGTACACCACCAATATAAGAGCCTAGATTACCATGAAAGCTCTCTTAATCTCACTCTCTTTTACAAAAAAAAAAGGGAAAAGAAAAAGAAACATACTTTTATTTTTCCTTTACTCTTTGCAGACTCTATTTTTTCATTTGTGGCTCTACTATTTTTCATCATTGTTTGCCATCTATCTATTTTTTCTCTTACTCTATTTTTTATTTGAAGCTTCAGTTTCACTCTTATTTTTCCCATCTTTCTTTTTCTATTCTTCCTCATCTTTTCAATTAGTTCTTATAGAGCTGTTTTGGATTTAAAGGAACGAGAGTGATTTATCTTCCATCTTTGATAAAACTGTAAGTATTCTTAAACTCATCGTGTATCACCTTCCTGTCATAGTACCTTGGCCTTCCAAACAAGATATGCCAAGCATGCATATGAACCATATCACACATTACCTCATCACTATACCTCCCAGTAGTAAAGCTCACCAAGACTTGCTTGTTAACCTTGACCTCTGCACATTCATTCAACAATTATAACTTATAGGGTCTAGGATATCTTGGCATAGACAAACCTAACTTCTCAACAAGGGTGGTACTAGCTACATTGATACAACCCTCTCAATCTATTATCATACTACAACATCTAGTATGAAAATATTCCCTCTCTGTTGTTCCATATCATCCACCTTAATTTGTGTACTAAAAATACGCCTTGCAACAAGTGCTTCACCTTCTATTGGGTACTTTACCACATCACCATTACTAGCATCCTCCAACTTGGGCATCTTATCACTATCACTCTCATCCTTAGTAACCACTTTCCCATTATCATGCATAACCATTGCCCTTTTGTATGTGCATTGAGATGCAATGTCTTCCAAACCCAAGAATTTAAAACATTTGATATATTTATTCCTAGAAGGTTCGATATCAAACTTGGGTTGATTTTTGCTAGCTATCTTTTCTGCTCTCCTAAGTGGTTTAGTCTTACGCTTTGAAATAGTCCCATTACTCTTATTATTATCGCCTCGCTTCAATTTCTAAGGAGGATTAGAACTTGAAGAACTCTTTCTACTCCTTTTCTCTTTATTATTGGTCCACTTGGGACATGTAAAGGATCATTGCTAGCTTGCTCTCCATGATTCTCATCAATAATAATGCCAGGCCCAAACAATTTCCAATTTGAACAAAGTAAATTGTTTGATATATAGATTGTTAGTTTTTGCAGATTTGAAACAAGTTATAGAATAATAAATTCAATTTACATATTTTCTTTTATAAATTACCAAATTTTAAAGATATTGTGTTCACCAAACAACATTACCTGCAATTCCCATATTTGAACCAACGCCCACCATGACCGAGCCCATCCACTATACTTCTTGCAAGCCCAAAGCCAGATTCTTGAGATTATAGTTTGCATCTAGAAATAGGCTTTTGATTAGTCGAGGATGTTGTACTGATTGTATTTCAACCATGGATGTGAATAGCTATTGCTTAGGTGAGGGAGTTTTGGAGATACAATTTAGGATGATGGTAACGCAACATATTATATGCAAACCACACTGTGCAACATGTGTTGTATGTTACACTTATAATACCATATTTTCGTAGTAAGAAATGTTGAAAAGTTTTTGTTAAATTTTTTGTTTCTTTAGTATGTGTAATAATTTTTTGTGGTAATTACACCCTTCCCTACTTTTCAAGAT
>CAIGRK010007702.1:0-11954 GCA_903798315.1 Fraxinus greggii | reverse complement strand
CGTGAAACTAAGCTCGAAAATCACTGTTTTGAAGACCCTTGGAACAAGCTTCCACGAAAAATCACCATCAAAGTGGCTGGTTGGTTGGTATTAATGTTCAAGAATGAGGAGGACAGACTCAAGGTACTTGATGGTGGTCCTTATTTTGTCTATGAGAGACCTTAGATGTTGAAAGTAATGCCTCGATGTTTTGAGTTTAACGATAAGGAGATTAGCGCTATGCAGGTGTGGATAACTTTATCGGGGTTGCCCACTGGAAAGTCGAGAGATCAGCTTGTTTCTTATGAACATGAGCCTAAATTTCGCTCTACTTGCAAATTGTTTGGCCATAAAACTCTTGGTTGCAAATCTTAGAAAAAAGGATTGCAGGTAATAAAGGTAATCCCAGCATGGTTAATGCCCCAAAGAAACCAGTTGTTGCTATTCAAACCCAAAAAACGAATGCACTTGTGGAGCAGCCATTTGTCTCAAGTGTTATTAGCTTGGACAAAGATGGAACAAAGAATATGCATCAAGAAGATGAGCAAGAAGTTCCATTATGTGAGATGTTTATAAAGAAGAAACACAACAACATTCCAAAGGGACAAATTGCACGAAAATGTAACTAGCAGAATTGGGTGTCTGGCCACAGGGAACGCTCAACCGGGAATCTATATTTTGAAGGCACCAGCTCGAAGGCAGGCTGAAAAGCTCAACGGGAAACGGGATGAGCAATGATGAGTGTGGTTCACTCATTGTTTTATTGCCTCTTAAATTTATTATTTTGATTGTCTTTAAGATTTTTTAGGACTTTTTAATGTGTGTTTTAATGTTGTTTTATAGGTTAGGTGAATTGGTATGAATGGTGTAAAATTTAGAGAAAAAAGTGATGTTGGCATGAATCATGGAGAAGTTGATGTTGGTTTGGTGGAACTTGATAATGGGGGCTAAATTGAAAGAAAGAAGTGAATAATGATCAAAAAGGTGAAATCCAAAGTTTGAGAACTCAATTGAAACTTTTCAATACTTAATTCGGACCACAAAATGATAATTGAATATTGTTATGAGCCATCCGATGCAATTAGAAGTTAAAAAGGAGTGAAATATGATCAAAATATTTTCACAAATAAATTTTCAACTGCATAAGTATGTTCCAAATTTTTAGCTGGAGATTTAGACCCATTTTTAACATAGTAAACATTAAAACTAGAGAAAGTTATCTGAAGTAAAGTTGTAAACCTTTGAGTTATCTTTTCAACGCACTTTGAACTATCTCAATCGAATGTTGGGAGAAAAAATTATGATAAAAATATTGAAAGATGCATAGTTTTGGATTTTTACCCGAAAGTGGGCGCTACAGTGCCAATATTGCTGAATATCAACAACATCGCGAGAAAAAGGACTTTGAATATTTTGGTCTTTTTTTTAAATCCTGATCCAACCTAACTCTTCCAAGACTTCATGATAATATAAATATAATCCTGAAGAGCACTTTTGAACTACAATTCAACCAGACAATCAAGGAGAAATCAAGAAAAATATCACAAAGAAGATTGAAAATTTACCAAAACTATTTTTTCTATTCTCTTCTCTATGTTATTTTCTATGAATTTGATTATTTCTATGTCTTCCATCATGAACAAAACTTCTAATTTAGGATTTGATGTAACCAAAATTTGAGAACATGGTTTGATTTTATTATAGTTATTTCTTTGAGATTTCCGAATCATGTTTATTTGCGTTATTATTCTTAAGGCTTTCAATTAATTAGCCATTGATGGAATGATTTGATACTTTAAATCTCAGCACTCGAGAGAGGAAAATTTAGGTGTGATAATAGAATAACACAATTTAGGTTTTATAGGTTTCGTGAGAAAGTATGAAGCTTGTTCCACATAAGAACCATGGACTTGATAATTCTTTCCAACACTCGAGAGATAGGGTAGAATTAAATTAGGGTTCATGCTTATAAATTTTGGAAAATTGATTAAAAATAATTATATAATAGAGAATCATATTTGATAGTCAGGTGAAATCATAACCCTTGGCTTTCTCACATTGAGAATTTCTTCAAACTTGCATTTGTTTGTTGAATTCGTATCCATATTCACAATTCGATTAGTTAATAACATTGATTCAAAAACTCGATTTTCTAGATAAAACAGAGGCTAAACAATTATAATAAGTATAAAATTAAATTGCAATAATTGTGGGTTCGACACTCTAATTCCATTATTATATTATAAAATTTGACATCATACATTTGCGATATAATTACGTTGTATAAAACGCGTTACAAGCAACGAATCCTAGCAACTAGAAAAGATAAAAAGAAGGGGAACTCCGTGCATATTTCTTCAAGAAACTAGCAATGGGATTCAACACTTCATGTTCTCGATTTAACAAAGTTGTAATGTTTGATTCATTTTGAGTCTCTTGCTTTGGGTCATTAGATTTTTTGTAATGGTTGTTTTGTAAGCTCGGGTATGCCCGAAGTAGCTGTACTCAATTTTTTTTATTTATGAACATTTACTTACCTGATCTTAAAAAAAAAAAAAAGATAGAATGTGCGTTTACAGAGACAAGTTCTGGGCACATGGACCCTGTCGAAGAAGTGCCTAAATGAATTCCACCGCACTTGTTTCAATGTTTGGTTTCTTCTTAATGGACAAGCAGGGGAATACTCTGTTCATTTCTGAAGAAGTTCTCTGGATCAACCCGAGTCTTCACTCTTGCCAATTTCTTGAAGTTCCCTTTGAAATATTTTCTACCCCAAATCATAGCTCGTGAATAGCTTGTGTTACCTGCTGAAACACAAAAATTTAAATAAAGAAAGTTGTCGCCTCTTTCATAGCTTAAGCTTTTAAAAGAGGTGGTTTAACATTACCTTGTTTGTTGATCCCCAAGTCGAGATCCCTGTAATTGATGTAGGTTGCCCGAGGAGATCGAGAAACATATGGTTCCATATACTTGTACAGCATCCTGATCCAGTCAACATGTTTTTCTGATGCAGAGTCCCCATCGACGGTCCATTTCACTAAGTACTGTATGTTGTACAAATTTCCTTTTCTATGGGGGAAAGGGAGCTCAGTCTTGGGAATTATACCCATTTCCCCCCCATAAGGATCCATGATCATGAAAACTAATTTTTCTTCAAGAAATCTCTCCCAAATCCCCTTCAATGCAGTTTCTGTTATTGGTTTCTCAACATAATCTGATTTTGCCTTGAAATAGCTCTTGTATTGTACTGTTCTATCCAACAAGACTTCCAATGGCTGTTCTTTTTGATATCCCGTGAAATATAGGACGGATTGTATCCAACTCATCTCAATACAATCTTTTGCTTGCAGGCCTAGCTCGGGAAATCTCCTGCCCATCAGAGGAACGAGATCATTTACTTGTCCCAGAAACAGCGAATTGAACAATGCTTCGACTGTATTCTGTTTGGATTTCCCGTCCACATCTGAGTCTTGAATAACAATCCTGATGAACAGATCTTCTGGCAGCTTATTTGCAATGTGTTGCCATTTGTGAACAAGTTTTGTGCCTTCTTGATCTAGCTGCTTTTGGATGGTGAAAACAGTCACCACCGGGGGTACGCGAACCAGCTTGATTTTCCAGGCAACAATGACACCAAAACTTGCTCCACCACCTCCTCTGATTGCCCAGAACAAATCTTCACCCATTGTTTTTCGATCAAGGATAGTTCCCTGCACATCGATCAAGTAAGCATCAATGATGTTATCTGCAGCAAGGCCATGCTTTCTAAGCATAGTGCCAAATCCTCCTCCACTGAAGTGCCCACCAATGCCTACACTCGGACATAGTCCTGCTGGGAATCCATGAACGCTACTTTTCTTTGCAATGCTATAATAAAGCTCACCAAGTGTTGCCCCGGACTGAATCCATGCTGTTTCATCTTCCAAATCTACGCTAATAGATCGAAGATTGACAAGATCGACTATGACAAACGGGGTTCTACAGAGGAACGATAGGCCTTCGTAGTCATGTCCCCCACTCTTGATTCTGACTTGCAAACCATGTTTTTTACTACAAATAATTGCAGCTTGGATTTCAGTACCACTGTATGGTGTAATGATGAACATAGGTTTAGGAGATGTTGAATTCAACCACCTGGGATTTTGTTCAACAGATTGCAAGAGTGATGAATATGATGGGGTGCTAGGAGTATGCAAATATTTGAAGGTTTTAAGGTAGCCTGAAGAATAACTGGACATGCACTGAACAAATTCTTCATGATTTGCATCAGAAATTGTCCCTCCAGTCGAAAACGAGAATAGGAAAAATAGTGTTTGATGAATTCTTTTTGCCATGTCCATTTCACAACGCAAGGAACGATGAAGTTTAAGGATGAGAATATTGGGTTATATACATACGAACATGTATATATACACACACACGTACATACTGACATACATGTTTGATCGGATGATCAAACAACATTGGATGACACTAAAAAAAAAAAGAAAACTAAGACCATGTGCAATATATAATCTAATAGCATGTTGGGGAACGTGAATGGACAATGCGGGGCGATATTGACATTCGTGTTTAGTAGGGTGAACTGAATAGTACAAAACATACTCAGAAAGAAAAATGACTTGAACTCTTGTTCATTATGCCCTCGTTTGAGCTTCAGTTTTTAAAAGCTTATTTTTTCTTAAACTCATTTTCAACCACACATTTTCTCAATAAAATAATTTTCACATAAATTCAAAATATTTCTCTACTTTTCAACCACACATTCTTAAAAAATCATTGTTACAAAGCTCATTTTTACACAAAATGGGGCTCAAACATTAGATACTGTATAATCTAACCAAACATGCATGGAAGGAAGTTATCAGGTCACGATAATTCCAATGAATTGGTTCGAAGTTCTAGAACAGTGAGCTTAAGAACGATAATTCCAATATGCGGGCATAAAATTCTGAAAATCCATGAAACTTTTGTAGGCTGTCTTGAAGCATTTCAGTCGGCAGTTATTATATACCATTTTCAGGTCACTGTCCTCTTATGAAACCCAAAAGTTGCTTTTAGCATCAAAGAGAAAATATTGCATATACACTCAATTGTTCAATGTGCATGGGGATTTTTACATTTAATAATTGCAATGGTGGGCTACTAACAGTTGGCAAATGGAGGTAGAAATGGAATAATTTTGTAATCTTAGTTTGACAGAAAAGAATAAAAACGAAAATGCTTGCCCATAGTTTGTGGGTTTTAATTCCAGCCGCAGAAATATAATAGAAATCCCCAGCTAGTACCCTATTCCCCACCACTTCCTCTCTAGTTTCCCCTAATATCCCACCGCCTGCTTAGGATGGCAGTTTGGGGGCATCTGAGATTAACTATACATCGATTAAAGATTAAAGATGAACATACAAGGACACGAGCTTCGTACTCGTCTCAATAGTATGAGAAAAATTGTCCACTAAAAACCAAGATATGCTACTAACAAAATAGCTTTAAGGTTCACGTGCTAAAAATTAAAATCCAGGAAACTCATTTACACAATTTCAATGTATTAAGAACCATAACTGCAAATTTCCCCAAAAGCCATCAAAACTACACTCTTCACTCACATGACTGCCTTGGTTACAACTGGTTTACTAATTAGTTTTTCTTGGATTCCTCGATACAGAAGGGATCATAAAACTTAACAGCTTTCTTGTCTCATCTATGTATCAAATATTATATATAAACCAAGATTTCTACATGTTCTTTCAAGAGAGTTTATACTATATGAATTGTAATATAGCATATTCCCAAAATTTTTGCATCCTATATTGCTACTAGCCTCTTACATGAAAATAGGGGAGTATTGTTGGCATTTCTTCCAGACTACCTTGGCACCAGAAAATGGAAAAGAAGAAGCATTTCTTTGACAGTTCTTTCCTGACCCGAAATCAGTTTTATTCTTTTTGCTTGAGGAATATTAGAACTCTTTTTTCCTTTTTATATTCCTGCAAAGATAATTTTCATTCCACAGTATGGAGTCAAGAGAGAAGCCAGGCATATAAAAGAGGATATTAGACGAAAGAGAATAAGAATTCCGAGGCAAAGAATACATTTATTCATTCTAATACGTAAAAGAAATATGATTAGATGAAAAGGCATTCTTGATACACAATATTGCACGTTACAGCAGACGAAGTTCTCTGTCTTCTTTAATCCTATCTATCCAATACGCATAACACCAAAAGCACCACAAGAGTGCGAGAATTTAATGGTACACAATCTTTTATGAGCATATAAGACTGCAGAGGTCCTGAATCCTTTCTTGTGAGAGACTGACGAAAGGAAATACTCTGAACTTGCCATTGCCGGAACAAGTCAATGTCAAATGCTCTGAGTTTGCCATTGTCTGCAACCAAAAAAGTAGAGTTAGTTCCATCCAATTCATTGTTTTTGGAACATTTTTTAATTATTTTCCACAATTTCTTTTAAATTTATTTTTTTCGAGATGCGTGTTTATTTGAGAAGTTCGTTTCTGCTATACCTCACAATGTGTCGTATCGCTTTTGCAGCTCCACCATTTGAAGGGAACACAGTCAATAAATTGGCACCAGGCACAATATTTGTTCACATTTATGCCTTGAACTACTGCCACAATAACTCCTGCAAGTCTGAATAATGAAGAGATGTCACATCTTTGAGATTTCATGCAAGGCCAATGAAATGAACTAATAATAGGTAAAGAACACAAACTTACAGAAGACTGAAGATGACAAGAGAAATACTCCTCAAGACTGGTCTGTCTAACTTCTGCTTAAGTTTGACAGAACGCTTGATATCATATTCGAATAAACCGCCTTTGTTTTGATAAATTTTCCCCAGTTGAGGCTTGAATAAGAGCAAAAAACCAAGAAACAAACCCGAGATGAATCCTCCTACGTTTGAAAAATTGTTGACGTATGGCATCAGGCCAAGGACGAAATTTAGCATCAAAATCACGATAAAAGCCACAAGAGTAGCAAACTGCGATCAAATGAAAGATGAATTATCAGTCTCATTGAAGATAAAAGCAAGGAAAGGGCCCCTAATACAGAAATATCGAGGACCTTTTTGGAGTAAAATTTCCAATTCATGATAAGCCCAGCTAGAATTGCACCAAGCAATCCAAATAATGCACTAGAGGAAGAAACTGATGGCCTATCTTGAAGAAACAGAGCAGCTACCAAACTTCCGGTAAGAGCTGAAATTATGTAGATAACCCCCGTCCTTACTGCACATGAAAAAATTGAAAAGGAACAATAAGATTACTCACTAACGGGAAGAAATTCAAAATTTAGTTACGAATTTTCTCAATTTAGGATAATGAAGTAAGGACAGAAAAATTTACATGGTCCAAACTCTTGCTCTAGATGAATTCCAACAAATATTACACAAGAGAGATTGATAATAAGGTGGAAAACCCCTCCATGCAAGCATGGGCTTGTGAAAACACGCCAAAAATCCTGATCTGTTGCCAAATATCTCAGCCGTAAAGCCCCCATTTCATCAAGCCTGCAGTAGCAGAAGAATTATCAGTGACTAGATACCACATTTATTCATCTTAAATTAGGACTCCCAAGCCTAGTTGTATTAAGTAAGTGGAAATTCAGCTGAACAAAATTATTTACATCTGAGACACATCTAGTTCTTGTAAGTAAATTATGTACTTTTTACTTGAAGAAGCAGCAAGAAGCTGAGAGTTTTCCAGTTCTTCAACTATAACAGATCGGACAAATAGAAGGAAAAAATGGGATTATGCAAAACTTTGTTAGGGATACAGATAAAGGGATGCCAATCACTTTTGAATGAAAAATCAAAGTAGGTTTTGTAGGAGAAGTTGCAGTTACAGTGGTAGAAGTTCAAAATCATCGTCCAAATGAAACTAGTTTTAGCATTCAGACCAAAATGTGAACCTCAAAGCTTCATTAAGATCAAAGACTCCTGTTGTTAGCCAAGCAATCATAATTCTGTTAATCGAGAAAAACACAACTCACTATTTCCAAATAAAACAGTTTTTTGTCAAAATCCTTAGCATCATAAGAGTAAAATTCACTGTAACTAATCAACCAACCAGCAGTTCAAATTCAACTGGAGAGGTTCAACTACTCATCATATTCAACATTCATGGATAATAACTTGTTCCTCATAGCAATCAATTGATTATAATAGGTATTGAAAACGTCCACGAACTTTTTCTTGAGAAATAATAAATATCCTACAAATCCTTGTCAATAGAAACTAAGAAAAGAAAATACTAGACAAAACTTCTAGATTCAGCTGTTTACCCGAAAATACCCAAATTGCCGAAAGAAATCCTTAGTAAAAATAAAGAAATCAACAAAATCGTCCTTTCTTTTCATACAATAAAAAATGTACTCGCAATTGTACTTGTTTTCCTTGCCCAAACACAGATAACGACATTCTCACAATTTCTTAGATTAAAACGACATGCATGTTAACAGAGGGTGAAAACATAATAATCAACCCATTTAAAAGATCGAAGTTATCCAATCAATAACAAATTGATATAGTCCATTAATAACACGTTGATTAGGGAAACTCAAAGTAGATTTATTCAAGAAACTCATAATTAACATATAGATTCAAGAAACTCAAAAAATTAACACATCTGATAACATATTGATTCAAGAAAATAAAAATCCATATCCAAGAAAAAGCAGAAAATGATTTACGCCGAGGCAGAGGGACCAAGCAGCGGGTTCTCAGAGAGAGGCTGAAAGGAGAATCTCCCGAGGGATTTGAGCGCACACTGTCCATGGGAATTGCTCCAACAGTCATTGATAATCATTGTGGCAGTAAAAGCTATCAAGTGAAGAATCACAAAAACAGAAATGACCCATGTATTCTCCTTTCTCTGAGATAATGGCCTGAAGAATGGGAAGGGTAGCTTCTGTTCTTTGAGAAGTTCTTCTGCAGTGAGTTCAACCGAGGTTCTTGGCTTTTGGAGCTGAATGGGTTTGATTTCTATATGGGTTTGAAGTTTTGGGGTATCTTCCATTCGATTCTTGTTAATAAAAAGGATTTCTTGAAATTGTGAAGTAAAATTCCAGAAGGGTTTTGCCTGAAAAGATTTTTTCTTGGGATGAAGAAGGTGAAATTGCAGCTGAATTTCTGTAAAAAACTATGGTTTCTTGGAATTGATAGCGAGAGATAGAAAGAGCGTCTCTCTCTCTAGGCAGTTAGGCTTGGCGGGAATGGATTTTTTCCCATTCTTGAAACAGTTATACACATCCTTCTCATTTTATTTTAGCTTTTTTATTGATTATTTTAAATGAAAAAAGCTTGCCTGGGTCAGCAAGAGCGACAGGTCCGGCACCTATAAAGTCAAACCTGTCCACGACATAACCTGAGTTGCGCTGTATCGAGATTGGATGGTTTAGACTTGCACATCCATACGTGAGCAAGTTAATATACCAATTACTAGTTGAATTGATCTTGTTTCAAAAGTCGAACGTGTTCGTTAGAATCTTGTGAACAACGATTTATGAGTAGCTAAACTTTATTCATTTCCAAACTTGATAGTAAATATATTCATCATCGTCAAATTTAATTTAACATAATAAAATGACGGTACATCTCATTTCTTTTTCACGTCATCATATCAAAAAATCCTCAATATAGGAGCTGCCCTTTTTCTTTTTCTTCCTCATCGCGATTCTTTTCTCTCTGGGCCTGTCATTTTGTTTATACCATATAAAACAATCAAATTGGAATCAAATAATTCTCATCAGTCCTTTCTAGCATTTCTTTATTTTCCGATTGCCTGGCCTTCTCTGTCTAAAGAGAGAGGAAAATTTCGAGGTACAGAAAATAATGCCACTACATTGTCGTGCTAGAATCCCCACAATAAAGAGTTACCTTTCTTGACCCAACTGGTGAATCATCCTCTTATACAGCCTAAACATGGCTTGGGCACAGATCGAACCGATTAGTTCCACTTCCAGTCGTGTGTTTGATACAGTTCTGCTTTATCAATCACATCTCTCAAAGCATTCACGCCTAGATATTTGAGAACTTGAACGCATAATACAAACATAATGATCAAGCTTTGCTAAACATACCAAGAAGGCATATGATGAGATCTCTTCCCATCATTGCAAAGAATTCATCTAAACAACAATGTAATATAGAAATTTTTGAAGCAAAATAATATATGAAATTACGTGCATGACCATAAAAAAATGGTTGAAGGAGATGGAATGGTGGATGGATTTTGGTATGCTTGACTCCTGGTACGCCACCCGACTCAGCCACTCCATCATCGTGAGTGATTTCGTCGTGGGGCATACAGGGAGCCAGGCATATCCTAACTCACCTTTCCTTCATCCTCCCACCTCTTTCTTCTCCTAGAGAAAGAGAATGTAGTGACTTGTGAGTGAATTGGCTTGGAGGAGGAAGAAATATATAGGGGAAGGATAATTATTTACTTACCAAGTATATAAAAGAATACACTATTACAAAACACAAATTTTATAAATGAAATCCCAAAAAGATGATTCCATAATTAAACGTAATCCACAGTCAATCCAATCTTTAATTTCACATCTCATTCTTCTTAATAATATAATATAATGACAATATTCCCACCACTGTTGGATTAGTTGGGTAAAATCTTAAAGGGATGGATGCATCCATAATCCCAACTGTCATTCCTAATTAGCCAAAAAAGATCCAAGTCAAAATATTTATGTGCATTTAAAGGGAAATCTCTTCGTTCAATTTTGATACTATACTGAGACGCTCGTTTTTGCTACAGTTTGGAAATAATTTGCCAAGAAAGTACATGAAAGTGTAAACCGCGCCTAGACATTTTTCAATCGAGAGCATAAGAAACAGAATGAGATGACATCATCTTAATTTTCTTTAACTTATTAACGGTACTTTGTTCAGGACTCTTACCTCAGCAATGAATGAGGTTAATGATTTGCGAAATAATTATAATTATAAACATACAATATTAAAGTAAGATACGTTTCGTCTTAAATGAAAGTCTCCGTTCATGTTTCGACCGTTACATATTTCTTGTTGGAATTTACGAAATGTTTCATCTTCATTAAATGTGTTGATGGCGGGTCATAATGACATGACGCCATTTTGAACTATCTTTAGCTTACAAGTACAATGTAGTAAAATCGTGTCTACTTTAAAAAGATAGGCTCGTGCCGTCAAAGCATCTCCAATTATTTCTAAGGTTGCATTCTGCTTGATGGAGAAATAGAGAGATTTCTATTTGACCTGATATTGATGTATATTGAATAGACTACCAATCCGATGGACTCCGTATATAACTCAAATATATTTAGTAACAAATATGAACATAAGAAACACGAGAAGTTTAAATTTTGTTGATTTAACATTGTTTATATTTTCTCTGTCACGGTTGCTTTATGTAGTCTTAGTCAACTTGCATTGGAGAGGAAAGTTTTTAAATATCATCTATTTTTACTTATGAGACATAATTTTTAAAACAATTCACAGTTGTATTAGAATTTTTATCTTGTTTAGATGACTTTGAATTATTAGGTCCAATAACATAAGTTCTATATCCCTATATTTAATTGATCGTTTCATTGTATCGACACATAATTGATGATTGTCCTGAGTTATGACAAATTGCATTATTCAACTCCATTGGATATATAGCAATGGCATCGTTACCGCATAGATTGAAGTTCATCTAGATTCTACTTGAATAGCATTATTCATTTTTAAAAAAATGTATGAGGGAAATTTTCAACTCGAAACATTAAAATGTATAAAATTATTAGCGGGATTTATTGGCGGTGATGAAAACACCATTTTCCTTGTTCAATTAATTTTGTGTTGCAAGTCCATTTTTTGCTCTTAGATTATATAAAATCGAAAACAAGAATCGTGTCACAATATGAAACGTGACACATGGAACGTTATTTGAAAACACCATATATATATATATA
>CAIGRK010007653.1:0-15318 GCA_903798315.1 Fraxinus greggii | reverse complement strand
TTGTAGACAAACAAGCACTTAATTGGATGTTCAAGACATCATTTCAATGCTGCAAATATCAATGAACTCTAACCACTACTGAGATCAACACAAATCAAACTCCATATACAGATTAGTATGAAGGTAAAAATGTAGCTATCAAAAATGGCTCAAATATGAAAACGATTTCAAGTCTAGTCCATGTCAATATAATAATGCACTATTATTTTTTTCCTGTCCAAACAGGAAGTTCCCATCAAATAGACCTACATGCAGTGACCTCTGATCTTCAAGCGCTTGGTGGTGCTGGTCCATCTATATGTTCAAGTACCTGCCACAAAATAATATTTGCATTCAGCAAAAGATACTAATGACATCGATGACAACTACGGAAAACACTATAAAACCACATATTTAAAAGGTGAAATGAGTTACATAAATATGCTTGGTATAATGTCAATCAGTTGAAATAGCACCAACATGTTTATTGAGGACAACATGCACACTAAAAACAACTTACTCCCCAAAAAGAACCAAATGTTCACAAAGACATTATTTACAATGTCGATAAAAGAAATAGTACAATGGGGTCCTTGAAACCTAAGAAAAAAGGACACCCTTAAGAAGGTTAAATATTTATGTCTGGATGTGTCGAACACCGTCATCAAAAAGAGACACACACATGACAAACACTTCTTTGACCCTGTTCAAAATAAAAAGAAAAAAATCTCAAATTTTGATGAATATTGAAAACTCTTTGACAGTCAACTATATGATATAGAGTAAGAGATGTATAGAATTTGGATCTGAGAAGATACAAGTGCATTTGTGTTCTGGTGCAAAACCACACAGCATTCATGAACAGATAATTAATACTCAAGCTATTTGACCTCGTCTGTATGAAAAGTCCTATGTGCATGTGTGCTGTAGACATAAATAAACACAACACAACACAATTCATTTCATCCACTTGTTTAGTCAATTCACAGAGGTTGACAGCTTAAAAAGATGAGTGCCAAAATCTGAATTCAATAGCTTGAAAGCCTTTCTCACTCACAAAAAATTGAGTCTTTGGTATGCACTGTTTGAAACATGGAAATTGTAAAATAATGTGAAAGAAAAATGGTGTCAGCAAATTCTTATCTTCATTCCAAACCAGAGAAACAATCGTGCACACATCCTAATGCTATTGCCCTCATTGATGTTCAAGCTGAAAAATAAGCCACTTGAAATATTGTACTAAAATGACTAAGTCACTGCGTACAAGCACTCACTATATCAAAGCAAAATTCAATGATTCACCAGTTTCAAATATCTAAATAAACAAAATTATTTCAGGTAGCCTCTTATATACATATAATTTTAATTAGATACATGTTAATAAAGGACATTATATGAACTTCATGGAAATTTACAAATTTGTTCATGAAACAGAGTAACATAAAAATCAGGGATCAATGTATTTGTACTGCTGTACATACAAGCAAACTAATCCAAGTACTTGAGAGGCAGGAAAGTACAAGCAATCTAACACATGTTACAGGCACTTCTACTGTGTACCTAAATGCTGTCACAGTTTCAACTCATAGCAATATTTTTGGAAAATGCATGTTCATGCATTAGAAAGGTAAATTATAATTATGAAAAACATAGGAAACAAGGATACAAAAAGCACAGGACATATAAATTTTCAGGTCAAATAAACAACGTGTACAATTTTTGTATTGGCCTGCAATTGTAAAACCTTCCAATTTCCTGCCCATGTTTTTCTCCATATTTCATGCTGGAGGAGAAGCTAAGGAAACAATCGGTATATTTTCAGTTTATCTCCTTGTATTTAATTAAATTTTCATTGAATTGTATCGATACTACTCATCGAGATGAATAAACAACAATTTATAGGAAGACGTATGTCTCAAGCAAAAAATGTTCAATTTACATCAGTGAGAACAATAGTTTTGCTTTCCATATACATATTCAAAAATATAAATGTATGCTATGCCATTAAATAAGATATTCTGAAAAACTGAAAATAAAATGAGAATATACAATTGTTCTAATTGATAAATTATCTATTCAGTACTTTCATTAATGAATCTTATCCTGAACCCAAAGAAAGATTATACTAGATCAAAATGCAGAAAAAAGGACAAAAAATCAACCTACAATGTGGCATCAGGTCCTGCATTTGAGTGTCGGGAAGCGCTGCTGACATCACCCATCTTTCCCTGTCCTCCCTATCAATCCCAATAATCCCAACTCTTTCTTATCAACAGATTTTCACAAGCTAATAAATAATTCAATTACTTCACCCCTCAGCTCATGAACAATATCTCAGAAATAGCCAGACTCAACTCATCAACATATTTCATTGATAACTACGGTCTACGGAGATAAAATCAATGAGCTTATGCTAAAAAACACAATATGAAATTTTAAATTTTTCTCTTCATGGGCATTAGTTGGCTCCTAGTAACAACAGTTTAAGACTCACAAAGAACTACTAGCGATCCTGACAAGAACGGCAGAAGGTACCATGGGACATATCGCAGCATGCTCGAACATTGATTGCCAAGTGAGATGTCAGCCTAACTCCAGCCATGTTGTGCAGAGGCATCAGTGACTGCACGCATCCCAGCTCCCCCAAGGTTCTACATTTACACGCAAGAACATCTGTTTGTGAGAGGCGTTAAATATAAAACTATTTCGACAAACCCAAAAAGCCAAAAGGAGAAACAAGTTATGTCCCATAGTAATATTGGTTCGATGATGGAATACAAGCAGATAAAAATGTAATATTGTTTGGGCTTCAAAATATAATTCAAAACTTGCTGAGGAAATGAAAAAAAAAAAGAAGAAGAAGAAGAAGAAGAAGAAGAAGAAGAAGAAGAAGAAGAAGAAATTCCACAAGTGAAAATCGAATAATTTGTAAGACATTGTAAAATTTCATTTCAGAACCCAATCTTTGAATCCCGAAAGATCCGAAAGAGGGTTAAAAACATGTTCTATTTTCTAAACAAAATCAATTTCATTTTCTAAGATTTTGAATCTTCACTTTAACATATAAAATAAATAAACCAACGTCAATACTAACTTAGAAATATGTTCGATAATGATCCGATGAAATAGAAGAAGAAAAAAAAGGAAATTAAAACTGGGATCCGGGACCTGGGATTCGAGAAGGAAAAACGGCGAGGGGCGGATACAGGGGGAGGACGGAGGCGGCCGGCAGCGAGTGGCGGAGAAGAGCGGAAGGTAGAAGCCCTTGCGGTGGACATGAGAGATCTGGAAAGCGAACCACGCCAAGCCATTTACCTGTTGTCGCTGTTGGTTTCGTCTGCCAGTAAACTGTTCAAATTTGGAGAATTTAGGGTTTAGGGGATAAGTTATAAGAGGTTGAAGTCCGAGGTTAACCTTTTTTTGGTCAATTTTAATTTTTCCATAATTATTTGGGGTACTACGTGAATAGCTTTCTTTAAAAATTAAAAAAAAAAATGAAAAAGGCCCATAATTTTCTAAAATAGAAAATGCTATTACATATTCCATTAAATTTTATCAAAATCTACTAAAAATTTTATTTTAGCTAGACCAAACAGGGGGCTAAAATTTGTCTAGAAAGATGTTTTGTTTTAATTTCTAAATATTTGATCATATCAATATCAACCTTCACAAAGAGTTTGTCATTATTGATCATGTGATTTGTATTCTTTGTATTACGATATTTACAAGTTAGTAGAGAGTACATTCTCGTTAGATAAAAATACAGTAAAAATTAACTGTGTACAAACAACTCAATAAGTAACCAATATTTATTAAACCGACGGGAAACAAATACTCATAAAATACATAATTATTGTAACAAAGAAGCGTTCCTTGTAGATTTTGGACATCTTGTCCTCTTTGAGAACTTATTTGTGAATCTATTTTCTGAGGAAAATGCAATCAATACAGAGTCTGAGCCTTCACACATTTTAACTGCTTATCAAAAGTGTAAACTGTGGCAGCTGATATTTTTGCTGTTGCAGTAATTCCTCTATAATGTAAACTCTTTACAGTGTTTTGATTTTTTGACCAAACCCCAACTTCATCAAGTTCTCCTTCAATCCAGCACATGCTAACTGTAACACCGCCCCGTGCTTTCAAGCCTTTAACGCAACCATTTGCCCATTTATCCTGCGGAAGAGCTGGGAGCAGGTACAAGTCTTTCACCGTGCTCTGAACTAGCATTTCTGCAACTGCTGCAGAGAATCTGGTGCGATAAATTGCAAATTTAGAACCCACTGATCATATCGGGAAGTACTAATTGCAAGAAAATATGAAATTATGACAGATCCGGTCCCCGGACTTCATTGAAGTTCAATTCATAGAGACATGCTTACCCAAAGTTTGCATCAATCTGGAAAGGGGGATGTGCAGTAAATAGATTACTATAAAGCCCTCCTTCAAAATCACCTTCACGATCAGGATCCACCAAATCGAACAGATGCTTGATCATCTGATATGCATTATTGCTATCACCCAGACGTGCCCTCAACGCGGCTTTCCAAACAGTCGACCACCCCGGACCGTCTTCTCCTGTTTCATTCAAACAAATAAAATCCAGGAAACTAAAAATCCGCAAGAAAGATACACATCTTTGCTTAGCAAAGCTGAGGATAACTTCAAGCTCATTTAAAAAAAGAACCTCTTTTATATAGGGTATAGTTTGCTGCTTTACATAGATCAGGAGTTTTTTCGAGAGTAATAGTGTGCCCAGGGAATAGGCCAAATAGGTGTGATAAATGCCTATGACGCACATCAGGATCCTCAAAGTCTTGTGCCTGCACGACAAAGAGGATAAGGAGTATTTAATTTCTTAATGCAATGTAAAGCCTTCCAGCTTAAGAGAGGAGGAGGGCGAGGAAGAAGAAGAACCAATTGAAAGTTCTAAACCCACCCACTCCATGATGGAACCATCCCTTGCTATTTTGGTAGGAAAAAGACGTGGTTGAGCTTTGCGAACTCTTGCAATCAGAGCTTCTTCATTTTTCCCCAAAATCTATATTTAATTCAACATTAAATTAACATGCAACAAATTAAAAAAGAATAAAATCGATATAATTTCAATAATTCAGGTGATAGATCTACCTCAGCAGCAGAAACAACGGAAGAGAAAACTTCATTAATGATTGCCATGTCCATGGTCGATGAGTAGCTCACACTCGCAGGCCTGCCATCAGGAGCAGTAAAAATATGCTCTGGGGAGGTTGAGGGATTCGTTTCGAGGAGTCCTTCACGGCCTTCAATCAACCAGTCCAACAGAAATGAAGCACAGCTTTCCATCAAGGAATATGCTTTATTTCTTAGAAATTCCTATTCACGTACAAAATAGCAGAAATTTAATCAACAATTTACAAAATTGCAGCATGATTAGGATAATTTCTTAGTTCACACAGGAGTACACTTGTATAAAGAAGGTATCAATGAGTCTATTTGAATTCGAATATGGACTGTTCACACACTATAGACGAGAATATAAATTGCTGCATTAGAAGGTTGATAAAATTTTCCTATCAAGTATCAACTCAACATCAATAAAGATTGAATACAAAGTTACACCGTCCATAAGGATAAAATGATTTTAAGAATAATTTTAGGATCATCTCTAGGCTCTTTTTGCAAACTTCAAGATTATGGTTGTATCTAATCTAATCCATCTACACCTATCTGTTTAGAAGCAACGAGATTTTTTTCCAATGGGTTTTCAGTTCATCTAAAATTGGATTTGTTCATCAATCAATATTGAACAACGTTTTTGCCCATTTATGGACAGAAATTATAAAGCTTCTTACCTGGTCCATCGTATAGGTGTAATGCTCCCATAAATGAGTACAAAGCCATGCTCCACCCATCTGCCATAAAGCCCATACGGCCTGACCACTATCCGGGGAAGTTTTTGCCCATATATCAGACACTTGATGTGCAACCCAACCGCTTACATTATAGTTCACCTGTAACATATTGCAACTAAATACTAGAAGGCTGTACATAAACAACGTTGGCATATTTGATAAACTCTATTGGACAGCACTGTAAGGATTAAGAAAGAAAAAAATTAGTTATGTTGTCTTGTGCAGTGATGTCCTCTACTGCATACTAAACATGTCAAGTGAGTTTTGTACTGAGTAAATTGTTTTTAGAAAAAAAAAATATAAATAAAATCCATACCTGTTTTACATATGTTAACCGCCATAAAATATTACAAATTAGAAATCACATCACCTAAAAATGTAATCAACAGACTCGGGAAAAAGTCCTTTCATCCCACAGTCTGCCAGTTCTCATTTGTAACATCATTGACTAAGTACCTCGTCCAAATTGTGGATGCCTCAGTTTTATTTGATGTAGTGAAAATCAGAGAGAAATGTATCAGTAATCATTTGTTTTGCTTGATTGCAGGTGTAAGGTAGCATGCTGAAGTTGGTAAGAAGGTAGAAGGACAACAATTCCCTGTTTCACATAAAATCTTCCAAAATTACCTATAAAAATAAATTAATTTCTTGCATATGTATTGAATCTTGATTTTATGATCTACTTGTGTACAACATGCCAAAACAGAAAGGAAGTTTTTACCTCAGCAGTTCTCTTTCCATTAATTGACAGAGACGAGATATAGTCAAACAAAGGCTCTTGGCATTCATTAAGATTGCAAGGGAGAGAAGGCCAATAGTTCATTTGAAGATTGATATTTAAGTGTTGAGCACCACTGCAGATGGGAGAAAACAGAAGGTCAAATATATACGCATCGAAGAAAATTTGAACAAATATGGGCAAAGAGTAAAAAAGAGAAGATTTGCAATAAATTTAGAGGAAATGACAGAAGAAAAACGTACTCCCATGGTGGCTGTATGTCCTTGTTCCAGATCCCCTGCAGATTTGCAACCTGAGTCCCAGGACGTGAACAAGCAATTAACAGATATCTACCATACTGGAACAGAAGCTCGACCAAAGAGGGGTCTTCATTGGTTTTAAAAGACTTGACTCTCTGTGCAGTAGAAATGGTCTCATCTGTGTTTTCGCTTAAAATATTTACGGTAATGTTCTTGGAGCTCTTTGAAAGCTGCAGTGAGACGCGATGAAAAAGTGCTTGGTAGTCATCCACATGACGTGCATAAAGATCAGCATATGAAAATCTTTTAACTGAAGCCATTTTACTTATTGAAGAAGATTTAGGATCCCTTTTTGAATCCCCTGGTTCTGTAAAAGGCCCATCAAATGATGATGATGCAACAAGAAGGATAATAGCTGAGTTGCAACCCTCGACCCGAAGCTTTCGGCCATCAAGGACACGCACTGCACCTGCACCATCATTAATCTGCAAATCCAGAACTGCTGAATATTGAACTCCTTGAGGATTGCTGCTTTCATTATATGGTGTATTCCTTCTGCCCGGACAACTTCCATCCATAATAATTTGATTTTTGTCGTTTACATGAGAATGGTGAAGCAATTTGCTGTCTAAATATGCAGTAAAATTTAGATGTGCTGGTTTATTTCCAGTAATCTTTATCGCAATCACTTGATCTGGATTCGAGGCAAAATATTCCCGCGCATATTCTACTCCCTTCGCAGAATACTCAACTTTTACAGTTGCGGTGTCTAAATCCAGCACTCTCTTATAAGTTCCTTCATCATACGTGGCATTAGAATCATCAAACTCTAGCTTCATATCACCCAGGAGCTGGTAAACCTTCATTTCAACAAAAATATCAACAATTAATGATACTACTCAAACCTTTTTCCATACAGCATATTTCCCCTCTCCTTGTAATGATCAAAGAAGTTCAAAACAGAATCAAGAATGCAGTCCAAGTCATTTAATCACATCTTATCGCTAATTAAATGCATTTAGTGCCCCAATTCATTTTGATTTTATATTAAATGGACAGAATTATAAAACAACATAATTTGAAGTATCCATTCTAGTTAATAATGCCTAAACCATAAACTGTTGGATTATATTTTCAAAAAAAGATTAGGTCACATAAATCCACGTAAAAGCACCAAAACACTACAAAATGTTATCAGCTTTCACTGTGCACACTTCCAGGGAGGAAGTTTTCTTAACACAGACCGGATAAATATTTTTTCTTTCATTTTCTTGTTATTAGTTGAGACTAACTACTGTTCAAGAATGTAATTTTGAGATGTTGCAACCCAAAATTTTCTCTTAACAAATTTAGAGGGCGTCTTCAATTTATGAACAGGCTGATTCGGTTTTTGCATTGACCATTTCAAAGTGAAATTTTTTCATGGAGCTCAGTCTTAATAGACGTAAAGCCCTAATATATGTGTAAAGATTAAACAATCCACATCCATCTGAAATTCCGAAACCAATATACCTAGTAGGAAAGTAACCAAGCAGCTTACATTAGATGGCTCCCCAGACAAGTTGAGCGCTGCTGTGGTAGCTGCTGCATATTGTCCTTCATCAACAAGTTTCCTAACCTCAGATAGTATGGGGGGAGCACCAGGGTTTGTATAATTACCAGGTGTTCCGGTCCAAAGTGTGTCCTCTGTTCCAAAGAGAAAAGGAGAAGCGTTAACTGAGATTATTCAGACCCTTGTCCTATACTAATCTTAGTTCAGTTGCAAACTTAAGCAACCAATTTTGCATCCCAATGAAATTTTGAGTACAAATCATTATACTCGTGACTGGTTACTATGAGAAAAAATTGAAAGAACAATTACAAAATCTTGAAATTTTGTTCTCTATTGAGACCCCAGCTCTTTAAATTTTTCTATTCACCAATAACGAAAGATTAGCACGAGGGTTGGAATATAATATATACTAGTTTCAAAAACACTACACACAATATTTTAAGTTCCCAGTAAGTTAAACAGATTAATCATTAACTCTTCAATTTTGCCATTTTCATAATATAGCTGGCTTTATTGAATGAGAAACAAAAATCAGCCAGTAGCACGAACAATTCTAATCGAAGAAATTACACAAGCCGAAGCTACAGAGCTAACTGACTGACCACCAAGAATGCAGGTAAAGCAGGAATCATAAAAACTTGCAATTTCTTGCAGTCTTATAATCCCACTCTTGATTCCCAAGAAACAAACAGTTGGCATTAAAATCAACCAATCCCATCTTTTCTCTAAAACTTACTCGTACTCAACAATATTAAGGAAGTAAAAGAATCCCGTCTAATACCGCGCACTAAACATTCACTTTATGCAATGGTATATCAGTAAGTGAATTTACCATTGAGATTGAGAGTTTCATTGGCAACACCACCCCAAACCATGGCGCCAAGGCGGCCATTGCCGATGGGGAAAGCATCAGTCCAGTGTTTTGCTGGTTCATTGAACCTAAGCTCAAGAGGCCTCGAATTCTCAGCTCTCTGTAATCTTGGGCTCCATACATCCCTATCTGTAAAGGATTTTTTCACGCACTCCCTATCTCCCATTGCAACCCCATGAAAGAATCCAAGCAAAAATTCCAAATGCACAACAGCAAATAAGAAGAGAAAGACATCAATTATGTTCAGTGTCATTAAAATTACTTACTAAACTACACACAAAATCATAATTTTTAAGCTAAAGATGCAATCTTTTCAATAAATCTTATCTCTTTATAAACAGAAAAAATGTAATAATGTAAGTACTTAACAACAACCCGGGAGAAAAAAGGGCTGTCGGCGTAGTGGACATAAAGAAATGCCAGCCATTGCCTTGAATGCGCGCGGATCAGATGGGACCTCTCTAAACTATACTCTGACTGGACATACCCTTTTTTCTTAGAAAACGGCAACTTTTATTACGTTTGACATGCTTTTTTTAAGTTGTCGTAATATTTTATATCTGATTTCGTGATGTCAGATCTGTATATTGTACACTTTTTGCATGTGATGTACTGTGTTCTGTGGGAATGGAATTGATGAAAGAAATCTCGAAATTTACTATAGACAAGTTGAACATGTGAGAGATGGGATACCAGCCCAGCAACCCAAATTCTCAGATTTTTTTTGCTTCTTTGTTCAATGGACCAGGCTGACCCACTTCTGCTTGTAAAATTAATGTTGATCAACGCCGTTGTTGATACCAGGATATTTGTAGGACCTTAGAGTATTTTTTTTCCCCTAAAATTATGAAATAATTGTTCGTGTTCGATTAATTTTGAGAGCTAAAGTGGCGATGGGGCGACATCAATAACAAAGTCATGAAATATATGGTTGAAAAGTTGTGAATTTCACGAAATATGTGATTAAAATTAATGTTGATTTTAACTTAAATTAAAAATCTAAATTTTAATTTTCACCGAATAGGAGCCAAGTGTTTAGCCCTTATTTAACTTCCATTCTTTAAAAAACTTATTTTTTTCAAATTTATTTTTAATTATACATTCTTTCAATAAAATAATGTTACACATAACCATAAATTTTTCTTTACTTTTTAATCATACGTTCTCAAAAAATTATTATATAAAATCTAGTTTTTGAAAAAATAATCTCAAATAAACTCTTAATACTTAATAGAGCAATTAAACATATATATAATTCTTTGTTAGGCACCCCTAGTAATGAGATACAAGTTCAAAGTCAATAATTTCATACTGGACCGCTGTGTTTACATGTATATTTAAGAAAAATGTTAAACGACCCGCGCTGGTGATTGCTGGGATGACGGCACACTCACAGCTGATGCGCGAGTCCCACGTGAATAAAATAATCCCGACCCCCCATGTGTGCGTGTGCGGTCATCCCCGTGGCCACCCACGCAGGCACTGTAGCACTAATATGGTTTTGACTTTTGGGCCAAATGGGCCTCAGGAAAAATGAACGTCTAGACGAGGACCAGAAAAAACCCACTTTGCACTCCCTATTGTCCAACTTTGCGTGTCAGTTGCGGCATCCCCACGTTGATTGGGTTGCATGACAATCACACAAACAAACTTCAAAAAAAAGTTATAAAAAATTAAAGTATTTGATATCTTATTACAATTATTCTATACGCGTTCTCATACCTTAATGTGATTGTTTAAAGAATGAAGAGACATGATTGAATCTTTTATTCTTGATTCTTGAATGATTAATACTCAATCCGAGCCTGATTGCGTGCACTACTTGGTTTTGTAATATGTTTTCTAACAACTTAATTCTTTTTTCAATTTGAGAATTCGTCGTTAACAAATGAACTATCATTTGAGTTGAAAAGATTACAATAGAAGCAAATTATATCATCTTTTGCACAAATTCCAACTATCTAGATGCTCATTATCCATGAAACACAAAATCATCTATCTTATATAAGTTTGTCGTGAGACTAATGAAATAGTATATCAAGTATGTCACGATAATGGAATTCAAATATCTCATAGATCAATATATGTTATATTATAAAAGTTTTTAATGTATTATATGCCAAATTTATATTTGTGTCAAATACTTAATAAATACATAATTTTTATATAGAATAAATTTAATCTTGTTCACTTATTTACTATTCATTTATTGAGAAGTAAAATTTTGAAAATTTAAAAATTCCATGTTTGAGCTCCATTAAAAATAGATTTTGGAGAAAAATATATTTTAGAATAGTGATTTTTTGGAGAATATATAGTTAAAAAATACGAAAAATAAATTTAAATTTACGTGTAATATTATTTTATTAGAAAATGTGTAATTGAAAATAAGAAAAAAATTACATTTTTTCTAAAATAAAGCCCAGACAGGGACTAATTTTTGTCACAACTTCATGCGTGATAATTCATTTCAAATTAATTCGCTGCCTTCACAAATTTACTAAAAGGTAAACATTGTTAATAATCAAACTTGTGCGCATCTTTCTATTTTTGTAACTCGTCTTTATTATAAATTGTTCTAAAATAGTCATCTAATTTAGCCTATGTTTGGTGGCTTTTTTTGGAAAATTATTTTTTTAATAGTATTTTTCAGTGAAGAGATAATTTCAGCTAAGCTCCAAACTTTTAAAACATTAGCAAATTTTTTTCAAACGTTACAACCGTCATCCCTAACATTTTTCCAACCGTTGCATGTGAGGTCATTTTGGACGATTTCTATTCAAAATATCGTTAGTTGACCACCAAAATAAATTTTGACCATTTTCTAACACAAATAGGGGGAGGGTAAAATCATCTATACATTATATACATTCTTAAGTAATATTTGAATATGCGTGAATGACAATTAATTTAAAAATAATACTAGAGAATATATAGGTGACAATGAATATTGAATCATTTATTTAATTTTAAATTAAATAAAACTGGATGTTATCTAGCATACATGAACGTGAATAATTAAATGTATTCTTAAATGTGAAACTCTAATTAACTTATAATTAGAACTCATAGCGCTGAAATGTATAAATGATGATAAATATTAATTAAATGAATTTGAATTTAATTGAGAAATAATAATAAAGAATTCATACATTAATGAAAGCACACTGATGGAATGAATCTTTCAAATATACATTGGTGGTAATTAAATGGTTAAATAAAATATATGCATATTGAAAAATGATAAGTAAAGTATTATTGAAATAATTGATTTATGGTAGGGTTAAAATCGTCAAAAAAATGATTCACACTTGATATAATATTTAATTCCAATTAAGTAAAATTGGATATTAATCGGAATAATGACCGTAAATAATAAAATGCATTATTGAATGTGAAATATTAATTAGAATTAACAATACTGAAATGTATAAATGGATATGAATATTAATTAAATGAATGTGAATGTTAATGCTAATTAATTGAGAATTAATAATTTATAATTCATAAATTAATAAAAGCACACAAGTAAAATGAATCCATCAAATGTATATGTATATTGATGTTAACTATATGGTTAAATAAATTAAATATATATGGAAAAACGAAAAGAAAGTTATTATTGAAATAATTAAATTATAGTATGGCTGAAATTGTCCAAAAAAATGATTATAACTTGATGTGATATTTAATAGTTCAACTTGAATGGATAATAAATTGGACTTTGCTACAAGTACGGGGGGCAAAGGTAGGTAATTTCACAGGCAAAACACATGGGGAAGGAGGGTGATATTTTTTTCAATTTTTTAACACATGTGGGGCCCGTCCTGCGGTGAAGATAGCCCTTGTACTTGGGGAAAACCCCTAATAAATTAAATTCATTAAAAAATTGGAATAAAAGATGAATAATTTTAGAATTTTCTTTCAATTGATTTATTTAATGAATGTTAAGATACAGACAAGATAAATGGAGGGACATAAATGAAGATGAATATTAGTTAAATGATTGAGAATTAATAATAGGGAATCCATACATTAATTAAAGTATACAGGTGGAATGTACCTGTACATTTACATTGATAGTAACTAAATGATTAAATAAATTAAATATATATTAAAAAACGAAAAGTAAGGTATTATTTAAATAATTGAATTATAGTAAGGCTAAAATCATCCAAAAAATAATTCTCACTTAATGTGATATTTAATTTCAATTAAGTAAATTTGAATGTTAATTAGCATACATTGTCGTGAATAATGAAATACATTTTTTAATGTGAAATTCGAATTAAATTATAATTAGAATTAATAACATCGAAATGCATAAATGTAGAAGAATATTAATTAAATGGATGTGAATGTTAATTAATCGAGAAGGTAATTACATGGCTGAATAAATTAAATACATATTAAAAACGAAAAGTGAAATATTATTGAAATAATTGAATTATAGTAGAATTATAATCATCTAAAAATTTTATTCTCACTTGATATGATATTTAATAATTCCACTTGATTAGATAGTAAATTAAGCCCCTATTTGTCTACCATTATTCCAAAAAAAAAAATTCCTACGGTAAAATTTTTCACAACACATTCACCCAATAAAATATTATACACACAAATCAATAAAGTTACTTTAATTTTTAACCACATATTTTTCAAAAAAATACTATTTATTACTCTATTTTTCTCTCATTGATGGAAGCCAAACACACCCTAAATTCATTAAAAAAAATTCTGGAACAAAAGATAAATATTTTTAGAGTTTTCTTCCAATTGATTTATTCAATTAATGTTAAGATACAAATGAGGTAAATATGAGGACATAAATGAATATGAATATTAATCAAGTTGATGTGAATGCTAATTAATTGAGAACACACAGGTAAAATGAATTTGTCAAATGTACAGATAACTAAATGGTTAAATAAATTAAATATATATTGAAAAGTGAAATAGGGATAATTGCAGCAGCGGTACCAATCCTTTCATTTAGTTGTAGAATTTGCCCAAACTTTTAATTTGTATCACCCACAGTACCAAACATTTCATTTGTGCAACCCACGGTATCAAACATTTTCAAAATGTCACAGCTGGAATCAAAACGGATGATTTCTGTTAGTTTAACAAATAATTGACTTTGACAATAATTTTGACTAATTTTAAAAGATTAAAATGGTAACTTTACATTTTTTATATTAAAATAATTAAAATTAAAAACAAAAAAAACAACTTCATCTTCTCCATCCACCCCACGCATACCCACCCCAACCCAAAACCATTACCACCACTGCCCTCTCTTCCACCGCCACTCATCTATCATAATCAATATCTATATATCTACTCACCACCAACCAAGCGTACAACCGAATTNGGATGATTTCTGTTAGTTTAACAAATAATTGACTTTGACAATAATTTTGACTAATTTTAAAAGATTAAAATGGTAACTTTACATTTTTTATAATAAAATAATTAAAATTAAAAACAAAAAAAACAACTTCATCTTCTCCATCCACCCCACGCATACCCACCCCAACCCAAAACCATTACCACCACTGCCCTCTCTTCCACCGCCACTCATCTATCATAATCAATATCTATATATCTACTCACCACCAACCAAGCGTACAACCGAATTCTACGTTGGAAATCAATTTTACAAATTAAAGGTATTTTTCTGCACAAATGGTGACCATGGGCTTAGTTGGTGTTGGCTTTAATTTTCTGTATTGTATTATGAGCAATTAACAAAACCAAAAAAGATAAAGACTCAAGAAGAAAATGCACGGTTCTACTTGCTTGATTTCATTTACTATGAAGAAGAAAAATGGGAAAATTTGAAGAAGGGGGTGAAAAATTCAACTTTAATGGTGGAAATCTGTCAAAATTTCCTAATCTGTTAATAGAACAATATTTTTTTTTTGGAAGATGAAGATCAGAACTCTCTTTTCTGCAAGGAAAATGACACATTTGGACGATGCTCCTCTTTCTCTGCAAGCACGCATAGATGCAGTGTAATGGATCTTGAAATTCAAATTTTT
>CAIGRK010007599.1:0-10857 GCA_903798315.1 Fraxinus greggii | reverse complement strand
CATTTAGAACACTTGGATCACATTCGACATGTTCCAGATTTGAAGAAAAATCACATCTCGTTGGCTACTCTTGATTCAAAAGGATACGAGTTCATTGGTGGAAGTGGAAATTCGAAGATTTGCAAAGGTTTCCGTCTTGTAAGGTAGTGCAAAATCATTGAAGAACAATCAAAAAGGGTTTAGTACTGTGGTGGATATTCAATATTGTTGGGATTTGGTTTAGAGACCATGTTGAAGAATACAGCTCAGTCAAGTTCAAAGGATATAGGTAATACCGATTTGCCACCATTACCTCTGGTGTCATCGTATTCAATTGTTAGGGATAGACCCATCGAAGAAAAGCATGGGGATGTTGATTTTGTTGCACATGCTTTAAGTGCATTTGAAGGTATTCAATCTAGTAAGGGGGTCTTCTTCAATAGCATTTAGTGTTGATTCTTTTCCAGGGTAAATTTCGGCATTGTTTGGTAAATTTTAAATTATTTTTGATTTTTGGGAACCTAAGTTAATTCTACGAAGCAGTACTTGGATTCATTTATCATAGTTGGATATTGTGAAAGTTGTGGAGAAATTTTTGTTCATTTGAAAATTTAGTTTGGTTCTTGTTGAAGAGTTTAGCTCATTCCTTGCAGTCGGGATTTTTCTTCACGTGGAGAAGTTTTGGAGCTTTGTTCATTGTGTTGGAATTTGTGTTAAGGTGGAGATTGTTGGGTTTTCTAACCTAAATTGATTTAGGTTTACGTAGTTTGGTGTTTAGGGCCTTGAAAACGTCTAAATAGGATCCATGGAGAAAAAAGGGATTGGCGGTGCTAGTCTACCGCTAGCTAGGTGCTCGAGCGGCGAGACGGAATTTTTAGCAAAGGACCTGCTGCCCGCCTACTGCTCGATTGGCTCTCGCCTAGTGCTCGAACTCCACTCTTGTCCGAGTTTTCCTTGTTTTTGTTTATTCTACTCTTTTTTTGACCTAGTTTTCATCTTTAGGACTATTATTAAGGTTTGACGTATATCTCTATAAATAGTAAACTCTTCTTTACAAGTTAATTTATTATTACAGAATTGTGTAGGAACATAATACTGTTGCAATTTCTCTCTCCATTATTAGTTGAATAAAATTTCTAATTCTTCTACTAAATTAAATTCTTATTTCTTGTGTTCTTGTTGTTATCATACTTCATATCCTCTCATATAACCTCGTTCAGTTTCTAACGCAAGTAAATCTTTGAATCCATAATTTTTATTCACATTTTGATCATACATTTTATCAGATCAACCAACTTGTAATCTCAAAAAGCTTTGTCAGACAGGAACTTAATGAATTACTTGAATGTTAGCACAATAATCTAATTAGTAGTAGTGTATTGACATAGAACCAGTAACATCGGCAGTCAATTTATATAGATAAAACCCGACTTTCTAGCCTGCTTGAGGTATACCTATTCTTTCGTTGATTTAAGGAACTCGACAAGAAAATTCTATAAGTGATAAACGCTGGATATCAATTTTACAGTAGAATCATGGTATTACTCAAAATTTATCTCCAGTTTGACATTTTTTATTTTTGAGATTATAAGTTGGTCAAACTTTATTTTTAACCACAAAAATCATGTATTCTTAATTTTTATTCACATTTTAGTAATACATTTTGTAACGCCCCGACCCACATGGATCGAAACGTCACAAGATTAACTTTACTTTACCTGTAGACCATAGACTTAATTAAATAATTAACTATACAGCAACATACCGTGTATGCAACATACCTAATATACAACTTACAGCAACATTCCGTATATGCAACTTACCAGATATACAACCAACACAACATACCGTATATACAACTTACCGTATATGCAACTTATAAACCGTATATACAACTAAAACAATGTATATGCAACTATTGACGTGAAATAAAAAAATAAATGTCGCAGCTTTTGTTTTCTATCTGAATGGCAATTTCAAAAATAATTTTGTTTGCATAACTGTCGACCCAAAACTTCATTAACATTTATAGCAAAATAGAAAATTCTTTATATTATGACATATCCAAAAATCAGCTTCCGTCGGCGGCACATGAGGTATTAAAATATTTTTCAAAACCCGGCATCGACTCGGTTTAGAAGGTAACCCAGCATGGTTTACTTAAAATGGCATATAAAATTCTACAGATGTCAGATCGATATGATTTTGACTTTACTCAATAGCTAATCCATGAGGCTATCAAACGCCACTAGTTTTGTCCAAAAATTCTAAGTAACGATTGAGTTACGAATTTTGCTTAACACAACAATACTGCCCAGTGCAATTTGCTTTAAGAAACATATAAAATTCTACCGACATTGAATTGACATGATTCCAAGTTTATTTAGTAGCTAACCTATAAGGCTATCAAACACCACTGATTTTGTAGAAAAATTCCAAGTAACGATTGAATTATGAGTTTTTGAATTTCAGGGCAGAAGCTGAAAATTTTGAAAAACAGCAACACTAAATCGCTAACACTTTCTTTTGTCGGAAATGGTGACTTGTAAGTTAATTTCTATAACACATAACTACTTTTAAACATAACTTATTCATAAAAATGTTCTTAGAATAGTTCCACATATGATTTNGATTGAGTTACGAATTTTGCTTAACACAACAATACTGCCCAGTGCAATTTGCTTTAAGAAACATATAAAATTCTACCGACATTGAATTGACATGATTCCAAGTTTATTTAGTAGCTAACCTATAAGGCTATCAAACACCACTGATTTTGTAGAAAAATTCCAAGTAACGATTGAATTATGAGTTTTTGAATTTCAGGGCAGAAGCTGAAAATTTTGAAAAACAGCAACACTAAATCGCTAACACTTTCTTTTGTCGTAAATGGTGACTTGTAAGTTAATTTCTATAACATATAACTACTTTTAAACATAAATTATTTATAAAAATGTTCTGAGAATGTTCCACATATGATGTTCGTAGAAATCAAATAAAAAAAAACATAAATTTTGCATAATCGAATTAAAAACGTTAAGTCACTGGCATCTCCATCGCATGTTGCATCACCCTCTACCATCATCCACGCCCAAAGCATATCAAATCAACCTGTAAGAGGAGAATTAACCCATGAGTTTGAAACTCAATAGATATCATTAGTGCATTTCGTTATAAAATTAGAAATTTCGATCTGTGGATTCATACCGTCGCACGTAGAGGGATTTCCGGAAAAATCCGATTTCTATAGCAATATTATAACACGTAGAGCCGGAGAATGATCATTCAAACTATAGTAGTGCCGAATCACTGTACCCGGAGGTACCAATTCATTCAAACTTTTAACAAAAAATCATAATTTGAAAACGAAATAAACACTTGTACCTCTACCTACCTTCGTTTAAAAGCTTTGAAAGTATAAAGTTAGACTATGGTTGTTGCTTCCTGTCGCCACCGGAACTTTTAAAAATCTGCTTCTCTCTTATTTCTTTCTTTTGAAATTTTTCTTTTCTTTTCTTTTCTTATTTCAAAATGTGAACCTTCATATGTGTAAGCTATACAAATATATATATATATATATCGTAGTATGAAATATGAATTATTTGGGAAATGAAAGGTAAGAAAAACGGTTGCATTCATCACTCCCCAATTGAAGAGAATTTAAAATGGGTTTGTAGGTTTCATTCCTAATTTTAAGCACTTTGAAAACATGTCATACGTGTGTGTGTTTTTGGAATGTAGGTTTCATTCCAATTAATTGTTTATGTGAAACGTGTGTGTAGAATGCAATATATATATCCTACCAATTAATGCCTTGACTATTCAACAAAATTGTGAAAGTTTCAACCTTATTTTATTTCTCATTTTTAAAACTTATGATTCAGTCCTTTTAAAAATAACGTGTACGCAAATCAAATCCTAAAAAAAATATTTACTATACTAAAAATAATTTTTTTTCACCGTCGGGTCAAATATTTGGGAAACATTCGATTCCATCCAACATTATTTAAAAGTTATACTTTTATAGAAAACATGCATAATTGCTTTTAAACTTCCATGACATCAAAATTATTTAAGACATATTGAACTAGTATTTGACTTTCATTTCTTATGTGGGCAGAGCATAAAGTTCGTCTATGGGCTAGGCTCCTGGTGCTAGATCATCACATGAACAAAAATGAGCCTAATTTCATTTTATTTTCGGGCTTCTACATTTAAAGTCAGCCTTCTTCTAACCATGAATTTAATCCTTTTGAGGTTAAATAAACAGCAATCGAACTTGAGAAAAAGGACAGAAATGTAGAAGAAATAGAAAAGAAGAAGAATTGAGAGAAATTCTTCTAATAATATCCAAAATGAACTTTTCAAGTGAAATTCCTTAAAACTCAGTGTGTTTTCTAAATGATACACAAGTATTTATAGCCGAACAACTGGGTAAGATTCAACCACATTTTTGTGCCTTCGCCCTCTACCGAAGCTTTTTCCGTATGCACTAGTCGTCGTATTAATGTTTGACTTTGACAATTAAAGTAGAAAGAAATTAAAGTGTTACCCATACATACACTGCATACCCTTGGTTCAATCGTTATTATTTTGCTTAGAATTTGGGGTAAAAATTCAATTCTATTTTCAGTCTTTAAAATAACTTGGAGATATTGTCATAATACGGAAGTCAATTTCATTACTTTTCCATTGGAAGAGTAGATAATCAAATTGCAATACGCCAATACCAAAGCCTCAAATTCATTAAAAAAAAAAAAAAACATTGTATTATAATTTGATTTTTTCATTAATGCACGTAAAAATGATTGAAAGCGCGTTCAAAATCAACATCTCAGAGGTATTACAAATTTTACAGTGTCTGTTGCATTTGCATCTTCAAAAATTCTTTACAAGATCTCATTAGTTGCTCGAGTACAACGTTTTCACTTCTGGCGACAAGGATGCTTACCTCATGCATTAATGCAACCAGAGTGTCCTTCTGAAACCGGTGGCCATTTTCCGTTAAGATTTTCGTCCAAGACTTTTTGGAAAATACATGTACCCCAATCCAAGGAGAGCTAAGAAAGCTAGAGAGAGCAGCATTATAGTCACCCTCCTCCATTCTTGAGCAAAAAAATTCTGTAATAAGAGTACGTGGTGGAATCCGTTCAGCCTCTACCAAGTGCTTCCATGTTGTCTCCAACAGTTTCATCTAGAAAAGCCAATATGCTAGTTAGAATTTTTGGCTTTTGCCAACCAAATATATTAGAGTAACTAACATCACATTCCATACATAATAAATAAAAACTTCTCAAATTTTAAAAATTTGACCAACGTATATGCAATCAAGAAAGCTGCATTTGTTGTTCGTCTCCAGGTTTAAAGCTTTATCAGTTCCCGAAAGAACTCTCTATTTTAGATTTTTGCAAAATTTTAGGCCCCATACATAACCATTCTGAATGAGAGAGACGCTTAAAAAAATACCTTTCCAGCACTACTTGCATCCAATATGATCCGAAGGTGACGTTTAGCATTGAAATGGTGTCCATATTGCAGCATTCGTGTATATACAAACTCAACATCATCCCACTTCTTCTCCGCAGCGCATGCATCTAACATCGTGTTGAATGAGTAAATATCAGGTAGAATCCTATCTTTATAATCCGATTTCTGGTAAACCGAGTTGCCATTTTCCAATAATTTTAGAAACAATAGTTTGGCTTCTTCGAACATCCCGAAATCCAAGAAAGCTTTCAGCATTATATTACAAGTTATCAAATTTGGAGAGCAGAACTTCTGCATGTAATTAAAGACATACACCCCATTTTGAATGTCACCAGAATCAAGACATGCTTGAATTAAACCGGTGTAAGTTACTACAAGAGGTTTGCTTGCAACTTTGCATATCTTGTCAATCTGCAGGAAAAAAAAAGGTTGAAGCTGAGTAGAATGGGAAAGAGTTGTGTTAAGAGAATCCCATGTTTACTAAATCGAGATATTCATGGCTGTACGTTATAAACCATGAGGTAAGTAGCATTGTAAGGAAGTTTATATCTACATATATCTATAGACACTGAAACTTCAGTGCAAGCTGGACAATGCAGAACAAAAACGATGGAAATCATTTTTTCCTGTTCACTTCCCATATCTTACATCCTATTCCAAAGATCAAAAGAATGGTGTGCAAGAAACGAGGCATGGTATAAGAACAAAAATTGGGATAGTAAAATCCCACAGCATGGTTAAATAGAATTCAATGAGATTTATATGCAGAACTTGGTTATCTTGAAAAATGATACGTACCTCACGTTTTTCAATCCCAACCTCTCAATGTCACTGAAGGTGAAGCACAATCAGAAATGCACTATACTACTTTGATGTTCCACTTTATTTATGCTTGTTACGGGAAATACAGGAATCAAGCAACATCAATGTACAGTAAACCAGAAGAAACCTACTTGCTTCAGAGCCTCCTGGCACCTTCCTGCACTACAAAGGCAACGAGCAAGGTCATAATACAGACCACCTGTACCAACTATTCCACGCCTCTCCATATCTTCAACAGCCATTATAGCCTCATCAGTTTTACCTTCCTTCCAAAGAGTATTCACAACAACTACAGAATAAGATAGAATAATTAACAGAGGAACAATCTGCATTGATTTAGGCAAAATATATCTTTTATGAAATTACCTTTATATGTCAAAGCATTCGGTATGCATGATTTCTGCACCTTCTTGAAAAAATCATGGACCAAGTTGTACTTGCCGCATGCAAACATTAACTGCTCCAATTAAGAATTAGTTATGCTACCAATAAATTGTATCACTGAGCAGACACTTTTTATTTTATTATTTTTTTGCAATCACCAAACTCCATGATACCATAAGTGGAAAAAAATGAGCTAGAACAGTTCCAAAAAAACTGAAAACCTTAAAAGGCAAAGTTGCTTTGCTTATTTTATTTGAGCTAAAATTATTGGACCAAACCCACTACTCATTCTTCTACTCCCTTTCAACCACACATTCTTCAATATCTAAGCCCTTGTTTGGTACACATTAAAATTTTCATTCTCATTCTTCTACTCATTTTCAACCACACATTTTTCAATAAAATAATATTTTTCATCACATCAATAACTTTTCCTTCTTTTTCAATCACACATTCTCCATCAATCTACTATTTCAAAATACATTCTTCCAAAATAATGTGGCTCAAACACACCCTAAATGTATGCGTTGCAGAGACCTGTAGACTTAAGCCCTTGTTTTGATCAGCTAAAAACTTCGATTAAAATCTAATTCATAGTCAACAATTAATTTTAATCATATATTTCATAGGATCTACAACTTTTCAACCTCACATTCCATCAACTTTTATCAGAATTTACTAAATTTTTTATTTTTATCTAAACCAAACAAGGGCTAAAGTTCAGCAGTTGTGCATTTTATTTAAAAGACTTTCCACCCAAGAGTTGTACTTCTTCTTCAGCAGCTGCACCTTCCTTATTTTATCCATTTTATCTAACAATTCCTACATTTTCATTCAGTAGCAACCTTTATGAAAGACCATGACTCTTGGACAAATACCCACATCCAAAGAAAATATATGGAATTTCACAAGGGTAAATAAACAATACAAAATTCTAATTCTACTCTCAATTTTCTTAGAAATAAAACCTTTCAAATTCGTGTAAAAATTATGTGCCTATATACATTTATAGAGACAAATTATGTTGGTTTGTTCCTACGTAATTGAGGAGTCACTTCCTCAGTAATGAAATCTATTTTATCCTGGACGCAATTGCTCAAGACTTTAAATACTATAGAGAGGAAACTTGTCCCAAGGACACAACATGAATTCGTCGGCTTGGATAACCACAAGTTAGATTTAACTTTGTAAATTTATTCAAATTGTAATAGACACCCTAGTATAATAGGAACAACAATATCACTATAATTCCACATCTTGGTAGCTATTGTAATCATCAAATGCAGAGAAGAATGTGAGAGAAATGTCAAACCATACACGTGAAAGTAAAACGTTCTCCAAAACAGAGATCTTAGAAAACCAAACTCAAAGATGTGAGCCAAAAATACCCTAAAATGTTTTATTATATAATCAATTAGAATCACAAAAACAGTAACCACCAAGCAATGGCGTTGAACTCATGGGATCTGGTGTGAAAATAGAAAGACAAATGCATCGACTTGTGGCAATCAAAAGCTCAGCTGCTGTCAAATATACTTAACAAGACTCGATGCCTCTCAATGTGAGAGGTTCTCTCATTATATAAAACCAAAATCACAACTAAATAAGGTAGCTATCAATTACAATATTCACTAATGGTAACCTATTAAATATGGTAGCTTTCCTTATATTCCACTAACATCCCCCTCAAATTGATACGTATAAAAACATTAATTTGCAATCATGAATTGGCGACGGTGACAATGCTTGTGCACACAAAGAAGAGACCCAAGAACAACAAATAGAGTAGAAACAACCAAGAACCACTCCAAAGCCACTTCAGAGATTACACACTGCAAGAATAATTTTCAAAAGAAAGTTACTATGTTTGCCGACCACACACGGTGAGCTCTATTAGTCAGGAGAACTCAGTCGAACACATAATTTGTGTTCTGACAAAAGCCCTAATGACCAATGCACCGGTCAAAAATCCATCAATATATCGCTAGCCAAGATGCTATAGTTGGAAGAAATTCCACAAAACAGCCAACACCAAAAACCCAAAGACAATCCTCATCTGATAATCTACAACCACCCAAGGATGATTCTCCTCCGAGAATCCAAAACTCTAGCTCATTACTCAAGCAACAAAAACTCAACGGTCTACGCTCTCATGTCTTCAATCACCTTCACGCTTTTAGTCATTCTACATGTCATCGTCTTTAAAGTTTGTTGATGAACAAGTTGAGAAGAGGTGATGAATATTTCTCCAAAATTTTAGCGTAATGTCAGGCAAGAAATTTCAACCCACGATAAAATTAATCAACCAATTGCCCAGAGTCACCCAAATTATGCTAATAAATAAGCTCAACAATCACTAGAACTATGTTAATAATGCAGCCCAAAAGATGGCAAAATAATGCAGCCCAAAGCAACCCAACTATGATAAAACCCAAATAATGCAACCAAAACAAACAACCCAATTCAAGAAATTAAGAGCCCAAACTCAATTATACTGTGGCAAGCCCAAAATATCAAGCCCAAAAATTAATTCAATCAGCCAAAAAAAAATCTGTAATGTATAGTCTCACCAGAATAAGGCAGCCTAAAAATTCAATATGTCAACCCAATCTCAATATTCTAGCTCGCTTTCAATAAAGCAGCCCAATCAACAATTTAGCCTAATATCAGGCTAAATTGATTTCAAAACAAGGAGAGGGACCCTACAACCCAATTCCACAAGAAAGACACCTCATCTGCAGTCAGTCGCAAGACCAGATTTCCAGCCATCTCCATCCCACGCAGTCGACACTTCGTCCGTACTCAGCCGTGACAATTATCCACAACACCAAAATATCAGAAGTTGCCAAACCCACGATGAGAAAATCACAAGGTTAAGAGTGTTAATTTCAACGGGGACTCACACCCGCGTTGTGCTGCTGAGAAACATGGTTGGCCCAAGTGAAGAGGAAGATGAATTAGACGGTGAGGTAGCAAAGGAGTGTTCTAAATTTGGGGCGGTGACTCGCGTCCTAATATTTGAGATTACATAACCAAGTTTCCCACATGATGAAGCCGTAAGAATCTTTGTTCAGTTTCAAGGAGCAGAACGCGCAACTAAAGCCCTTATCGAACTTGAAGGTTGCTTCTTTGGGGGTCAGACTATTCGTTCTTGTTTCTACGATGAGGAGAGGTTCGGAAATAATGAGTTGGCTCCTCTTCCAGGAGAAATCCCTGTATAAGCACTTTATAGAATGCTATACAACAGCTACGATCACAAAAAGGGAAGAAAAGACTACAGGGAAGAGAGGAAGAAGACTGGATGCTCCTCCCGCCATGAGGGAAGCGACCAAATTCGGCACAAGGGAAAACTGAACTACGAAAATGAGAGAAAATCCTAAGAAGGTGGCTTTGGTACCATGTCAAATATACTCAATGATACTCAATAAGACTCGATGCCTATTTGATGAGTGATATTCCACTAATGATATCAATGCCATTAAACTTGTTATTTGGTCAATTCCTATGAGTTGTTGATGTTTTAATACGGTAGGTTGGTGAGATTGAAGAAAATAAGCAAAAGTTGACAAAATTGGAGAAATGAGCTAAATTGTAAGAGATTCAAATTTCGGGGACTAAAGTGCAAATACTCAAAAGCTGCTCCGAACCTCATGATGAAGATTTGAGTGTGTTAATGGTCAATTGGATGAAGAAAGATGTCAAAGAGATCAAATATAACCAAAGAGTGATCACATCAAATTCCAACCGAAAAAGTTTTAATCCGGATTTTTAGTCTCATATTGAGACTCGCTTTTGGCACAATAAGTAAACCATCGAATTGGAGGATGATGTCTGAAGCAAAGTTGTAGCCCTTTGAGTTAGCTTTCCAACGAATCTTGAATCATCTCAATCGGACATCAAGAGAAAAAGTTATGATAAAAATACTGAAAGATGTATAGTACTGTTTTACCACCGAAGTGGGCGCCGCTGCGCCGGATTTTGGGGGCCGCAGCGCCGAGTTCGCTGAAATTCAAAAGAATCATGGGCGCCGAGGAGCCGCCTGTGCGAGAAACCTATTTTTATATTTTTGGAATCATTTCTTGACCCAATTCAACCCTAATTAATCCCTAAACTCAAAAAAACTATAAATACAACATCAAAACCCCATTGTAGATGAGAAATTGAAGGGATGTAAGATTGAAAATA
>CAIGRK010007597.1:0-11156 GCA_903798315.1 Fraxinus greggii | reverse complement strand
TTTTTTTTTTTCTTTTTTAAAATTAATTTTGCACTAACCAATTAGATGGATTACTAAATTTGGCCATGAAATATAAGCATATCATAGAAGTGTCAGTTTCAAAGTAAAAGACCTGGTAAAATCGTTTTTGGTCGAGGGTTTAACGTGAACTCTTAGGAATTCATAGAAAAGTCGATAGAGTTTTTTATGTGAACCAAATTTATCTGTATTATTATATAGTATAAAAATTATGTAAATACATAATGTAAGAATCATCTTATATATTTGTGTGTATAATCAGATTCGTTATACCATGTGAAGGAATGTACAAACAAAACTATCCGCATAAAATATAAGGTACTTATTCTAAATAATCTAACTATGGTATATCTAATATTTCTTAACCACCCTATTCTTAAGAAATTAATACATCTGACCTACTTGTCCATAATCAATCATTATGTGCGCTCAAGTCTCCAAAATTTTTTTTTTTTTTTTTTGGAGAATCTTGATTGAGAGAACATGCAAATTATTCTCAGCCCAAAAATCATTAACGAAATTTTAGATTGTAAAATTGGAATACCCCACCCCACCCCACCCCACCACTATATCTTTTATCCTTTAAATACGTTATAAAAAAAAAAATCAATGTTTGCAGCCAAAAAATATCATTAACAAAATCACAAACTATGAATTATCTATGAATTTGGATGTAGGGACATGGTGTTATAGGCATAGTTTCAAGCTGGTAGGAAGTAGAGAAAAAGTCGTCGAATGTGAACCAATGGAATCAAAGTAAAAAAAAAAAGGTGCATTTAAAATCACAAACAATGACTTTATCTGTTCAAAGTATTTAAGGGGTTAGTGTCGTTTTCATGAATGTGGTTGTCAAAAGGACTTGTCCATGGGTTTTGTTATCAAAGTCGGTTGCTTTTGGCCAAATTCAAGGAATTCTATTCAACTTATTGAATACGATGCAAAAACGAGTAATCTTCCCGAGCAAACATGTACGATAAATATATGTCTTTAATAAAAAATATTTGATACGTTGAACTGAACAAAAATGTTGAAGATATATTAATATTTTAAAAAGAAATGTATTAGCTGTCATGTTTAATTCTTCGTTACTGTTTAATTCGACATATCAAATACGCGTCAAAATAGAATTTTGAACGTATAAGACATATGAATGTGCCATTTGCCTAACTATATTTTTCAAAGGCATTCTCCTAAAGACGGATAGAAGAACACAAGGGATACGTCTCTTCCATTGACCCTTATTCTTGGCTTTACATGCGATTTGACTTCATCCCTAACTATATTTAGATGGTCAATGAATAAATTATGATACGCATCTATGTCTAAATTTTTTTTTATCCTTAATTAATTTCGTAATTGGAAAACCCCACAATGTATTTTCCTATTTGTTATTTTTTCTTAAGTTGTAAAATTATAAAAAGAAAATGCATCTTTTTAATGTTATTAGGTAACTGATTTTGTCTATACTGATTCAAATGATAATAAAGAGCTTGGATATAAGTTACGCCATCAAATGAAAGACAATTTCGAATCCGTCTTGTCTACGAACAACGAAGTCATGAGTATTAAAATTTGGAGTTCCAATTTAAAATGTCAATCTTATTAATTGAAATAATCTTAGTCATTATATGTCAGTCTATATTTTTATCCTTATTCAATGTATGATTTATCTCTTAACATGTATCTGCAAGATGATGACTCATTTAAGTAAATCAATCTTGAAATTTGTATGATTATTTTTTGAGTTTTAATCAGAACGAATCGCTCGTTGGAGTTTGATGTGATATGATACAATATTAAGATTTGGAATTTCATCTAAAAATGTCAACTTTATTAAAAGAAGTAGTTCAAATCTTTATATGTTGGTCTATATTTTCATCTTTATTCGATGTGGAATTTATCCCTTAACATGCTCCCTCAAGATGGTGGCTCGTTTGAGCAGGCCATATTGAAATCCGTGTACTCGATTTTTTTTAATTTTAATCAGATCGAACTGTTCGTTGAAATTTAATGAGCTCTGATACCATGTTAAAATTTGAAGTTCCAACTTAAGATATCAACATTATTAAGAGCTACGTTTTCATCTTTATTCGATGTGGAATTTTATCCCTTAACATACAATGCAGTGACAAATTCCAAAAATATCCATTGGGAAGAAAACTCGTCTGTACAACACTAAGGTTAATTCTAAAACTATGTGAATTTTCAATATAATTGGTTATTCATATATAATTTATATTAATGCTATTATACGGAATTTGGTAGTGATGGCGTTGGCGTAGATTTGGTAGTCATGGTGTAACACAGTGTGTTACATGTCGTGGTGGCAACGATAGTGTCATATAATTTGTTACAAGTGGTGAAGGTAGCATTGGCAATGATGTAGGTGTAACATTATATGTTATAACAGGTGAAGGCAGCGTAACCTAATTTGTTACAAATAATGGATGTGTCGATGACGACAGTGGTGGAAACATGCATCGAAAAGTGTGACGTATAAACAATTGAAATAAAAAAATTAACAGTATTTTGAGAATTGGAAAAAAGTTCACCAAACAAGGGCTAAATTTGAAATTTGAGCTGAGGAAAATTGGCCTTAAAGTTGCCATATTGAATCAAGCCCAAAATCTTCTCCGCTTGAGAAAGCCCATATCTTCTACCATCAAATCAACATTGACCCGTAAAGTTTCTCTTCCCAATCATACGGTAAAGATCGAAATTTCAAGTTCAGTACTTCTATACTTCGAGAAACGCCAAATCTTATCAAAGAGACGCCGGATCTAGCTGCTTCAAGTGCCCCCCTATAAGCATCCTCCGGTCGCCGGATTTTAGGGTATTGTAATTTTCACCGAATATGTTAGGGTTTCGTACCAATGTCCTGATTACAATTTACATTAAACCGTTTGAATTTAAAGCGTTTATTGGCAATTTTTAAAAATTCAGATTGTTGTTTAAAAATTTGAAATTCGAGTTATGGATTTGTTTATTGATTTGTCCTATCAAAAATAGCTGTTGCAGAGAAACTATAATAAGTCGTTCGTCAGGGAGATCGGATTGGAAATGGGGTTTTTGGTGACAACCCTGATTTTCGTCGTTGTCGGGATTATTGCATCCCTGTGCGCTAGAATATGCTGCAACAGGGGACCCTCTGCAAATCTGTATGTATACATTTGTTTTGAAGTTTATGCTTTCTTATGTAGTTGGTCAAATACTGGACTGAAAAAGTTGGGCACTTCATAAGCATGAATGTCACAAGGATGAGAAATAGTTTTTCTTCCTCTCAAATTTAGGATGATAAATCTAGATTGGATAATGTAGCAATTTATACTGTTACTATTATTATATGAATGATTATGAGTATATTTTTATGACTTCTTTTATTATTAGGCATTTATTTAATTCCTATATGAGGTAAAATTTAACAATTGGTTGGGATCAAAAAAAATTTTTGAGATCCATTTACTTATGGAAAAAATCTACTGACTTATTTGGCCCGTGTTTGGTGCACATTTTTTCCCCAAAGAATGCTTTTTTTTTTTTTTATGTGATGGGGAATATGTGGTTGAAAAAGAAGAAAAAGTTATTAATGCGATGGAAAATATTATTTTATCGAAGAACGTTTCTTTGAAAATAAGTAGAAGAATGAGAAGGGAAAAATAATGTGACTCAAACAGGGGATTCGAAAAATCAGCTAAGACCTTGTTTGACCCCCAATTTTTTAAAAATACATTTTCCTTTTTTTTTTTTTCAATCACACATTTTTCAATAAAATAATGTTACACGTAACCCAAAAACTTTTCCTTCTTTTTTAACCGCACATTCTCCATCAATCCACTGTTCCAAAATGCATTCTGCTCAAAAATGGAGCTCAAAGTGTAATTTCTGCATCTTAACAAATAATGCCTTTGTGACTGTTTGGTGCCATTAGCTTTTGCTGATGGGGTCTATTTCTATCTTGTGATGCAGGTTACACCTGACACTGATCATTACTGCAACTGTGTGTTGTTGGATGATGTAAGTGAAACTCCCTATTTAAGCAGCAAATGGATATATGTTGCATTCTTATTGTTCCTGTATTGATTTTTGGCTGTGTTCATGTTTTTCACCCGCTGCAGTCATAATAATGTTATGCTGATTGGTCACATAGTAGCGTCAATGAATCTTGTCAAATGGTGTACTTGCTTTCTAAATAACCATTGCGCTTCATGAACTTTTAATTGTGTAATTTGTGACTGGATCGTCCACTATTATCGTAGAACAACTGAGGTTGCTGTGGCCATGAAATTTGTTCTCTATCGTAGCTTTTTTGTTCTAGAGTTACAACATCAGTAATCATGAATCTTGTTGCTTTCTTTTTCTCTTTCGCCTAGGAGCTTAGTTCAACTTTATATTCCTCAAGTTGCTGCTAAATGTTGAATAAATTAGGCATGATCTATCATGCAGCTTGTCAACTATTTAGGATGTATTGGGGAATACATAATTCTCCTGGGATTGGAAGAATAATTATCGCAATTTTGAATACAGGGAGAATAGCTTGTACTATTTCTTTTTGGTTTTTATATGGGTTTTGGGTAGGAATATGGTCTAGTAATGGGATTTGTTTCATTACTTCGATTCTGATTCAGGAAATGTTCTGATTATTAGTTATATACTTTTTGCAACTTTTGTTCCTCTGAATCTGTGTGTCACCTTGTTTTTCTTTATTCCTCTGTAGGTGGGCAATAGTGTGTCTCGCACAGATGAAACCACTAATTGTTCCTATTTTGAACGAAACAGAATGATGTGCTTCAGGAAATGCATATGCAACCGGCATATGCAACTGTATGGAAATCTATTTATCCACTGTGGATGCAAATTGGGCGAGTGGCGAATAATAATTATTTAGTGTACGCGGTACCCATAATCCTTTTGGTGTCCAATTTGTATGTTAATTTTTATTAATACAGACGACTCTCTTTAAGTTCATTTTTTCATATTTTGCTCTATTGACATTTGTTGTAAACATGCCCTGGTCTCATTTATTTTTGCTTAGATAGCGTGGATCGTGTTACTTTGAAGAAAATAAGGTAATGCATTTGGTATTGCATATGCTTGTATATCTGTGTGCAAGAGTTGAACTCTTGAAGAAAACTGAAAACCCGTCCATACACATGGACAGGGGCAAGGGATTGGGGGGACTTCATGGCTGGTGGTTCAGTAACGTTGTGTCTGGCAAATCTCGTTCTATGCTGATCGATTCATTTTTCTCTATGAGCACAGGTAGAGTCCATGAGGAATCTATTTTTCTTCAAAAATGCCACATTTTTCCTGAGCATGCACATCACTTCAGCAGGGCTGCTTTTAGGGAATGCTCATCCTCACCTGATAAAATTTTGTCAAGTGCTTTCCCCAAAAAACCGTCAATACGATAAGAACGAAAATTATGCTATTATACATACAAAGAATTTATTCAAAGAGAAATAGTGCGTCAAGGTACATTGGTAATCCCGTTAACTTGTACTCATCACTAGTCCATCAAGAGATAAGGCAGCGTTGAGGACAATATCGTTTCCCTAGAATACACTATTAGAAGAACATTCCTAGACATCGCAAGAGAGATCGATAACATTTTCAGTGTCCCGCTACAATCCTTCTCCATATAGCCAATGTCTAAAGATCACAAGAAGAAAGATGCTGCAGGCGAGGGTATAAAGGACAACATACTTTCACCAAAATATTCATATAGCAAAGGCAGCAAATGCCCAGCATCTACGTCGTCCTTCCAGGCTTGAGTAAGAGCTGCTGATGTTTTTGGACCTTGACCACCGACCATCTCCTTTCTGCCACTGCTTTCTGGCACATTCTCATTCCGTGATGATTGTAAATTAGTGTCTGCGGTCCCAATAACTGTTGGGTATCCACTGCTCGATCCTGGCATGTCGACTGGCAGTGAGTTCGCCGGTGTTGCACCCATAGGACTCTCCGTTGCTAGTTTCTTGAGTGGTGGCTGTTGCATCGTATTATCCATGCTGGCTTTACGTTTCTCTGACGTTTTGAAGATAAAAAATAAGAAAACACGAGTGTCTCATCAATAGCAGATGTACAGAGTGAAACATGGCAAACGTATAGGCTTTTGCTCTTCAACCCTAAAACAAAGGGTGGTAGGAGTTTGGTAGATACTTAAAACTAGACAACATGAATGGCATCAATGAGCATAAGGAGCCATAGCCACATACAGCCTTTGAAACCCAGAAATTTCATTTCCGTACACGTTACAAAATTCAAAATATCTAAAGTCATTTTCAACATATTAAACCTAAATAAAAAGAATTTATGTAAGCATATAGATAGTGTAGATACAATTAATTTGACAGCCTACAAAATTACAATGCATAAAAATTGCAAATTGTAAAATCCTCTTTAACTTTTTAAAGGTTTTCATGGTATATCATAAAATATCTTTGGAATTTCTCGTATTGTGACGTTGTGCATGTACTTTGAACTACTCTTTTTAATGAATTGTGCCTATTGATTGTTTTGCGGGTTTTGAGGGAATTAAGGTTTCTTATAACAGTCATTGGGGAAGATGGATTTTTCACTAGAGAGAAATGAGTTCCATCTTTAATGAAAGGTCAATGTTGTCATTGGAATAAGTAAAACGTCAGTTAACAGCCTAACGCGGTCCTTTATGCCAAGAGTGATTTAGGACTAGTTTGATATGTTTTCTTACACATGTTTCCGAACTGTTAATTGTATAGAAACATGCAGGTACAATGCATAAAACCAAATACAAAATGAAGGAGACTACACATAATGCAACAGCCATTTCAGAAACATTTGTTGTGGTGAACCTCAAAGATAATTATGGCGGGCAAATGCATGTCATGAATGCAACAATAAACCATAATTTTAAAAAAATCATTCAAGGATTGCAGACAGATTCATACTTGACGTTGTCGTTATGACTTTTCCATTACTCTTCCAGACAGCACGTGCTGGTGGAGCTAGTAGAGAGGGGACCGTCTTCAGTCGATCATACATGCACAGGCCAGCTGCACGCTAACAAATGTATTGCCTCGTCAGTCAAATTACTTCTAATAATTTGTTCCTCCAGTTATTAAGATACTAAATGAAGTAATGAACACAATAATCATCCAGTTAATGACCTTTCAACCATAATTCTAGCTTTGGATCAAAAAATCCTGATAGGAACAGTGGAGAAATTTCCCTTGGAATAAACTGTATTTTCATTAAAAAAAAAAATGTAGCAATATCACTCTTCTAAATACCTCTTAAGTTAGCTGAACTTAAACAGACAGTAACATGTCGAGATAGCTTCAGAAAGTACTTCAATTCCTAATGTTAGTGTTTGGCGCCTGCTATGGTGTATAACATAAAGGAGTTGACAACTAAAGTTTCTGTTGAGACTCGGAATGATCTGAAAGTGTTCTCTTCAAACACTTCATCAGCATTTTAGGTTAACTTCACAAGTTGAAAGAGGTACACATTTCAATGATGAGAGAAGCAAAACATTCAGCATCTGCAAGGGCAATAAGCAACTTTACACCAATTTCTCTCAAATATTTAGAGGCGTCCTTGTGAGAAAAATTAAACAGTTCCCTAGGGAGAGAATTTTCATGCTATAGCAAATGATGAAATTTTTGTCTTCTTGTGCACCTGTTCCTCAAAACAATCAAATTTATAAATAAATTGAGAGGAAGTTACTAATAAAGCATTTCTTACCATCAATGCCCCATATACAAGCCAGGCTTCATGCCTCTTCACCTCATTCTTTTGCTTCTCAAGTTGCATTTCTGGCTCCAGAAGCCGCAAATAAGGCTCAAGATTGGGCAGCACAAGTAGGCGAACCTAGCCAATTGATGGAAACAGCATTAATTGTTAAAGCATGTGACAATTTTGAAGACGAGGGAAATATAAGGAGAGAATAAGATACAAACGGGAAATACCACATTAGGTCCAAGTGTTGCTAGCCCTTGAATTGCACCATAATGTTGAGGGAGTGCTTTTGACGGGTCCAAGAAAGCATGCAGCAATGTCCTGGTGACACGTGGCTGAAGATTGTGGTAAACGTGACCAAATCTGCATAGTTACAATTGTGAGAAAGTGATCAGAGCCTGAAATGATTGTTATGATCCAATCCTTGGTACTTATGATTCAGGAAATCTATTTTATGATGTTAGAAAAATGTAGTAGATGCAGAGAAATACCCTCACTTCTAACACCTATACAGAAAAGGTACACCATCCTCGAAAAGTCGTACTTAATTCAATTATTTCATAATGGTAAGCAACTATTGACAATCCTTACCTCTTGCATATTGAAGCAACCAGATTAGCAGTGAAGTTTCTGAGATCCCAGTGATTGTCGGAGAACTTATTTCCTAGTCTTTTTGCAACCAGGCATGTCATCACAGAAGGCATCAATTGGTGCAACTATTTGACAATAATTAGTATGCAGATGTAAGAAACCCCATCTTTTGAATCAAAATTTGTAAGCACATCAGCACAAACACGTATAAGCTTACAAAAATCAAATTGCACACAACCAGTTTTCCATGGGCATATTCCACAAGTTTAGAACTGCGAGTCCGAAATGGAATGCCAGCACTGGGCTCATCTCCTACCTCCTCTTTATTTAAAATATTTGGTTTTCTGTCATATTAATTTGCAATAACATCATAACTTTTGAAACGATCCTTAAGTTAAAAATTCCGAAGTATCAACCAACCAATCTGATATGTCATTTTCTGTATTAATTGACGGTGTTGGCGTTTAATATGGCCCGCAACATCTGCAGAGTAGCGGGATCAAATTTATTCTGGGCCAAAAAGATGGCATCAATAAGCTTTTAACATTTACCATGTCTGCTGAATAAAATAAGAGTTCAGACAAATTAGCACCCAAGGGCATACATTGACGATAACTAAAACAAAATCTGCATGCAAGGCTTTCGATATTTGAGGAAAAGTCCCCATATTTGGCGAATATGAAGTGCGTGGATACAAGTTATGCCTTGGAATGAGATAATTCTGAATAGATGCCCAAAAAAAAGACAAACGAACAAACAAACAAACAAACAAAAAAGGACAAACAGAGGAAGAAAAGAAAGGAATAACAATAAGCTTACATAGGGCTCAATGTGTATGTGAGGATTTTGAAGAAGGCTCCAAACAAGACGCATCAAAGCAAAAAGGAGAGAAAATTTATTCAGATTCCGAGAAACCTGTCATGATTTCAGATCCTGAGTCGTTGCCTTAAAATGTTGATACAGTTTGGATAGGAAATGGCTTATAATTACCTCATCGGCAACAAAAAATGTAAAGTAAGGAACTAAAGGATGGATCCCTGAGTCAGTAGCCAAGCTCACCAGAGCTTCTTTAAAGAGGGCCGAATCGGATTTACTAACAGTAAGCTCTGTGATTTTCTCAAAGTAAAGCTGTGAGGGCAAATCAGAAACCCATTGGTGTCAAATTTTCCTTGGATTGGCATCACAAAAGTTAAACATAAGGCTTCGGCAGTACCTGAAGTTCACGGGAAAGTACATGCTTTACAGGTAATTTGATGTCAACAGGAATTCCATCCTCTTTGTATGCCGTCTTTCCGTTGTCGGAAGGAATTGCAAGTACTGCGACAAACAGAAGGTACATCATTTTTATGACATCAACAGTGGAGTAAATAACATACAGAATCCCATATGAATTGAACACAAAGCCATCATTGTAGGTATAATTCAGCAGCAAGGGCAGAAAAAATAACTGTTCAGAGATGGGAGAAAAGGATAAATTTTTTCATATATACACATTCGCGAGTGTTATAGATATTTTAGGTCGATCATTGTACTCGAGTACCTTCAGGAGGAGGATTTTCCGGAATGGCAGGTTGAACTCCTTCAATAGCTAACCAATGAGCAACCACTTCTGTATCTATTGGTGCCTTTGGTAGAGGAGCTTCAATCACCTAAGAACATCCAAAATAACAAGCAAAATGAATACTTTAACTACCAATGGCAATCCCCTGAAAATAAAAAGGCTTGAATCTCTTACTTCCTTAAACTCTACATCTTTATCCTCAATGTAGAACAAATCCTTATGTCCAGCAGCTCTTTTGAACCGCAACGGATCTCCTGACGCAAATCCATATACTGGCTGGAAAATATTACAGTAATACAAACAAAAACAAAAATAAAGAGTAAATATTTGAACATTAATAAATAGCCATAATTCAAAACACTAAAAACGTAAGCCATTCTATCATGTATAAAACTGTACTAATTACAAAGAAAAGAAAAAAGCTGACACGCGATGCAAAAAAGGTCGAACTGTGAAGTAAATAAACACCTCAACGTTTCTTAAGCTAAGTGCACTGTCCACGTCAACGGTAGTTAAGGTGGTTCTCCTCGAATGCCGCATGCACTTGATAGCTTCCTGTACGAAATTTGAGAAACAACAAAGGACACAAAAAATAAGACTCAAAAATTATCCCGTAAAATATGAAATTGAGCAAAATTAAGTTAAAAACCTGCATAATTTCGCGAACGCGATACTCGACATCGGAAGCAATAGCAGGTAAAACATCTGGTGATAAATTGGTGATGCCTATACTCTGTGCTATCACTTCAATTGTTTCTTTCGGAACTATGCTCATTCTCTAATTTTTCTTCTGTGCAAAACCTCAAATACAAATATATGTAAGTTCATATATATGCCTACACACACAGGTCGAATTTAGATTTTTCTCTTTGCTCTAAGAAGAGGGATTATTAAATTAATAGATCTGAATTGGGAATTTCTTAATTTTAGGGATCCGGCTTGAATCCTTCCCTAATTCAGGTGCTGGGCTTTTAGAGCACTGGGCCGGGAGACCCGGAGACAAAAGCCTGGCTCTGGGTTGTGACTGACGAAACAACACAAGAAATAATAATCGGACGTTTTTTTATTTTTTTATTTTTTTCTTGAGCGTGGGGGTGGGCCTGACAACAGGTCATTAAGACTTTTTGTTTTATCGTGCTATTACTCTGAGGCCTGAGCATACATATAAATATGAGTTAAGTCTTCAAGTACAGGTGAGTTTCACAAGAATATTATAGGTTTTTGAAATTAGCTTACGTGGCATTTTAAAACAAAATAAATTAAAAAAAAA
>CAIGRK010007557.1:0-10143 GCA_903798315.1 Fraxinus greggii | reverse complement strand
TTCGGGATGAATTCCTACAACGGGGGCCTTTTGTCTATGATTTCTGTTTAGCCGAGCAAGAGCACTTTGCACGCTTATCTGAAAGGGTCTAAACATTCGAAGAAAAGCAAAGAGGTGTTATCAAGGATCTAAAAGTGGATGTCAATGCTAAGGGATTGTGTCCACTGTAATTCAAGTTTTGATGTATACCTTTACTTGTGTCTGAAGATCCTTAATATAATCAACAGCCAAATCCAACATATCTGATGTATTCGTTTGCTGCAAAATTAAAAAACATTATCAAAAAAGGAAGAAACAAAAACTGGACAGTATATAGATTAACAATTACTGCAGGTAATGTAATCAAGAGCTTTACCCTTTCCATATTGGGAACAAGTTCTTGTAGCTTTCTCATCTTTTCACTGATTCGTGTTCTTCGTACCTATAACAATTACATCAAATTTTCAATTACAATTCATTTTGAGTATAAACTCCATATTGATGTTCAAATTGAAAACCAGGAAGTCCACGTCCTTATCTGTTAGCCAAATGGTAATAAACATGACAGAATATCGGAATGGTCGTCACTTCTAATAACAAAAGACAAGAGAATGAGATGTTTAGCATTACCCTTTCTGCGATGCTACGTGGGTGAGTAGCACAACCCCGTTTTGCTCTTATCTTACAAGGTACCGAATCNTCTCATCTTTTCACTGATTCGTGTTCTTCGTACCTATAACAATTACATCAAATTTTCAATTACAATTCATTTTGAGTATAAACTCCATATTGATGTTCAAATTGAAAACCAGTAAGTCCACTTCCTTATCTGTTTGCCAAATGGTAATAAACATGACAGAATATCGGAATGGTCGTCACTTCTAATAACAAAAGACAAGAGAATGAGATGTTTAGCATTACCCTTTCTGCGATGCTACGTGGGTGAGTAGCACAACCCCGTTTTGCTCTTATCTTACAAGGTACCGAATCTTGCAACATTTTTTCCATTGCAGATATTTTGGATGAACTACTAGGCAAACTTAGATGGTGGGACAACTGAGTTGTGGGACTATTTCCACCTTCAGAATTCTGCTCAGCACAGTAGTTCTTTCTCATCAGAACCAATCGGTTGGAAAAAATAAAATGACGTTTTATCATCACAAAATACCTGATAATCCAAGGCGTTTATATTTGAAAATGTCTTGGTGTCATCATCTCCTAGCCTTTTTACGAAATCATCGGATAGAATTGATGAATCATTCCAAGAGACTACCGGGAAACCTGTGATGTAGTCGTCATCACGATCTTCCTGAAAATGTCTGTCACCTGAATGAGTTTCTCCGAAGCTTTTACTCCCAATTTCAGCAATGGGAGTCATCATCCCCGAAGAAGAACGGTTCATGGAGGGGAAAACCATTTGATTCTTAAACCTGCTTGCAGAGGAAGACAATGTTTCTGCACTAGCACTATTACCGGCTGCAAAATTCCCAATGCTTCTCGTTGCACCAAATTCTGCGAATCACTAAAACATGTTTAGTGACGTGTCTCAAACTGTTGCGGCAAAATAAAAATTAGTATATTAGGAAAAAAAAATTCAACTAGGAATCTATGTGCAATTTAGGCAACAACAATGATCATTATTCAAGAGAAAGGAAATGATAGTGTATTTTGAACCCTTTCTCATTTCTGATTCTGAGTTTTTACCCTTTCTTATCACGGATTGAATTGATGCCTTCTTTCAAACATTACAGATAAGGTGATGATTTTAATCCATTTTAATAGGACAATAGCACTAAACGAAAGACATAGAAGCTCCCCAATTTTTTTAAATTTACAAGGTCAATGAACGGGTGGTCAATCTACCATAACTTCCCAGCATGGTATTAAAAAATAGCTCATCTCGAATATCATAAAACACGTTAGATAGAAACTAAAGCAAATAATACGCAAAGAAGCCATATTGATACTTGAGAAATGTCTAAAATTACCATTATCAATATTTATATTAGCGAATAATCCAGCAGGCAAACTGCTTTGACGAATGAGATTTGAATTGCGGCCAACACCATCCATACTCGTATGCGCCACACGATCTGAATTAATTGAACCATACAATCTGCTAGACAAAATGTCCATAGCAGAACTTGCATCCCCTGAATTATGACTCTGATACATCATTTGAGAAACTGAGGAATAATCATTACTCTGCTGCCTCTGCAATTGCTGCTGAGGTTGATGAATCTCAGTTTCATTCTTGATTGGTGGCACAAATTGTGATTGTGATTGCAGGCTCATATTAGATGAGTAGTTTCGCCCAAGGGTATCGACACTATTCATGAATCTTGGAAAAATTTGCTGCCTTTCAGGGCTTGAAGCTCGAGTATTAAAAATCTGATCCTCATCTCCCCCAAATCCACCACTACTAGAAGTACTATCTAAAATACTTGTTAAATAAGAACTTGGCGCAGATCGATACCGCGTCAATCCAGAGCCCGCCTGCTGCTGCATCTGCATATTTTCCCGCTTCTGTTGCTGTTGATGTTGATAATGGTTCATCAAATTACATTAAAAGTTGCTTAACTCTAAAGAATTGGCCCAAAACGGAAAGAATAACGAGAAGGCAAGAAAGTTGTATATTTACTCGGGAGTAAGAAATTGATAAAGGGCCTCTAGGAATTAATGAATTATTAGTTAATCAAGAATTTTACTGCTTCTTAAAGCATATTCAAGCATTAACACAAACAGCTTGCATACACACTGCAAATAACAACAAAGTAGAGAACCCAAGATCTCCCATGTAATCATCACACATATATTCCCAGAATCTGCAACATAATATCGAATGTACTACATCGTGTTAAAATTTAATGATTCAACAAGAAAGGATAGGATAAGATATAATAGTTATCACGCGTTTCAAAGACAAAAATAAGAACACAACAAATAGCTAAAGGCAACAAACCCACGAACTCATAAAAATTCATACGTGTATCTTTTCTATGCGCGAGCTTTTTCCTTTCTTTAAAAATGACTGCTTTGTTATCCTATCCCAAAAGGGTTTCCAAGAATTGAGCTTAAAGCAGAAGCCAGAGTGGAAATGGAGGTGGAGGCAGCCTGGCACTATTCTACACTTTTACGTATAGAGAGAAATATATAATTATACATAGAGAGAGAGAGAGAGAGAGAGAGAGAGCAACCAATGGGAACTCAGGCTTGGCATGGATAATGGATTTCTACTTTTCTGGGCCAAAATTGTTGAAAAAGAACGCAGATTTCTCTGTGTTCTATTATCTTTCTCAACTTTGATAGTGCCACCTTTCTCATGAAAAGACAGTTTACAGTTGACCTTAAAAATTTACTTTAAGCGGAAATTTATGAATTCAGTTAAAATTAAGGAAAGATAAAAGTAGATTTTTTTTGTATCCCAAAAAAGTACAGTTATAGTTTTTTAACACCTTATCGTTATCCAATCCAAAAAAGTTACTTAATTACAATTTCCTCATTATGAAAAAAAAATTAAAAAATGTAAACCTACCAAAATCACTCAAGAAACCATCAGTTCAATCTCGAAATCGGTTGGTTCGGGACCAAAACCACCCGAACCCGGTTCATGGAAAGTTTTTATTTACTTTCTCTAAAAGTAGGGTCGACCTTAATTGATCCTCTATCTTTTTTGGGTCGAGGGCTAATTTTTAAAACATAAGTTTTTAATTTATTTACACGTTATGTTAAAGTCAAAATCATGATCTTTGATTGTTTTGACACTGAATCTTGAATTATATAACTAGAAATTTAACTATTATTGAAAACTCGTTTATTCATTTAAATTTCATCTTGAATTGACACAAATGCATACGTGTTAATTTATGAAAAGGACCACTTTTAAATTATTGAATTAAGCAATCAATTAAGCAAATAACGTCAATCAAGCTATATATTATATGTAATAAACAAATAGGGCAGTGGATTTCATAATCAATCAAAAGGCAAAAACCTCCTTTTTTATCGGAGATTGCATAATCAAATTTTTCTTTCATGTTCTTGGATTGTCATTGTTAATGACTTAACGTATGTAGAGTAAATTGCATACTTCATCTCCATCTTTCACGAAACTAGCGATCTTGTCCCCAACTTTTCATAATTTAGCTAAGTTAATCCCCGATAATGGTTTCTATCAATTATTGCTTTTAACTAAAATGGGGGTTGGCGCGGGGATTTCATATTTGGGTCTATGTTCTTCGTAAAACTCAAAATGGTATCAGAGTTCAAAAAATTCAAATAAACAATTTGATTTGTCTATTATTCGAACGAGCAATCAATTTCTAGCATAGTTATTTTCAAATCTTGCAAGAGTAAGTTAAAAATAAAAACCAGCTTATATTAGAGTTCATACAATTCTTAGAGCATGTTTGATACCGATTTTTAAAAGTCAAAAGCTGCTTTTAAAAAGTCAAAAGCTGCTGTTGCCTTTAAGAAGTTGCTTTTATACATATTTCGATAATTTTTTAGGAATGCTTTGTATGATTAGAAGAGTTTTTAAAGAAAGTTGGTATAAAATAATTTTAACTTGGTTTACTTTTTCAGAAAACTTTTCTGCAAGAAGTAGAAAGTGTAGAAAGCAAATACAGGAAATCTTGCAAAAGGAATCCTTATTACTATTGACATTTTGAGATGGACGTGAAAATTCAATAGAAAATCTACAAATAAAAGTTACTTAATTACAATTTCCTCATTATTGTTGTCATCGTAATTAACATTAATTTAAATTGAAAGTATTTCGATAATTTTTTAAAGTATTTTGTTTGATTAGAAGAGCCTTTAAAAAAATATATACAATATAATTTTTTTAAAAACTCTCTTATGAAAAATAGAAGCAAAAAATAGAAATCTTATCAAACGAACTCTCAATTCTATCGACATTTTAAGACATGCGTGAAAATTCAATAGAAAACAAGCAATAAAAAGTGACTTACAATTTCCTCATTATTGCTATATCATAATTCACATCACATTAAATTATTAAAAGTACAAAAGTAAAAGTCTGCCAAAAATTCAACTGAAATAATAGCGTCGGTGGCTTTAATTTATTAGTCAAGATCTTGAAAGAAATAATGAAAACGAAGATCAAAACCACAAAAAGGTTCGGGTCAAGAAGGCATCACAGCAATCTGTAACCGTAGATTTTATGCTATCATCTAGAATAAAGGAATCGAGTGTGCTTACGGGTAGGGATTAAACAAGTTACACAAAGCGTACATCTTGATTGACTTTGTCCACGTGTCAAAATTTTAATTCTAATATGAGATATATTGATCTTAGAATTTAGACTCGATAATTTTCGTGCTCGAAATTGAGATTGCCGTTTATTATTTTTTGGATAATGTCATTTTCCATTTTGGCCTTTTTATTTTCCCTTTTTCATGTATCTCAAAAATAAACACTGACAAAATTCTTTCTAATTTCAGGCACAAGTATAATCAGTCCAATAATAATTGAAGAAAATAAGATGCTATTTTTCTAAGGTTGTGGTTCTTAATATCTGCATGAACTTGTTGCACAAGTTCTTCCATGATTTTCTTGAATTATACAGAAATCATTGGTATGTTCCATGTTTTGTGGCATGTCCTTCGATTTGCACATGAAAATCCCATGTGAATTTCTTTTGCTACAAATCCCAGAAACATGGGATATCAACTCCACCAAATAACACCTGAAATTTGGGATGGTGCACCCTTGTTTCTAACTCCACTGACATTCGTGTCGAGGACGTAACTTAATAAAAAATAAAAATATTAAATAAAGTATTTTTTTCATTATATTACTATCATTTCATAGGAGTGTCTGTACTTCGCATATTTAAAAACATTGAACTGAATTGAATAGAACTAGACAAGATAAACGAATAGGGATGTGAGACAGATGATTTATTATTATTATTATGAATTTTCAAATTTGTTCTTTTGTTGTGTAAATTAATATAATATTACATACAAGAACACTTGCATATAATTTCTACTAATTGTAAGTATTTATTGTAAAGCCTAATTCAACGGAAGCAAAATACCACGGTATATTGAACAATATCAAAATAACAACATCAACCGGATTCTGTTTTCACATAGGGCTCAGAAATCATTCATTGTACCCTTCTGTACAAAGAAACGGCCACGAAGACACCAATATCCAAAAGAAAACAATTATGCAGCTACTCGATGAACCCAGACCAAACAGATTGATCTAACACTCTAAAACTCTCAAGTACAGAATCACTTAAACTCTAATCACAAAGATTGATGATTAAAACCGTTGGTTTTAATATATTCACAAAGAATCAAAATTGGAGAATCAAGAGAAGGAAAAACACGAAGGAAAAGAACCCCAGCAGCTTCTCAAACACGCGGCAAAGAACAAAATGGGAAAATTAGGGCTCAAGTGACTATTCAGCTAGTATATATACACTTTACCATCACCGTAGATCAGATAGTAGATCAAGGGCTCAGAGCAACACACGTGTCATTTTGTTGGGATGGGTTTTGGGCCAGTTTCTAAATGTTATCGGGCAATGGCTAGCAAATATCCAACAATGGGCCAAGCTCAGTTTTCATCATAGCCCATAAGTGTTTAAATGTCACAAATGGCATCACAACCAACATTTATCTATAAAGGTTTTGAAGAAAACCCTAAAGAGTAATCCCTCGTGTTGTTTTTATTAATCATTCGCGAATGCTCAAATTTGAGAATATCCCTAGCGAGAAATTGAAATTTTGAGGTTTAATTTTATTAACACTTTTTTCTTAAAATTAAAATCGACCACTCTTTGAAATTCTTAAAATGAACAACATTACAACAATATATGTACGAAAAATATTGTCTACTACATTGTATTCAATATATCTTTATGGCACATTTCGTTTGTAGATTTAAATAACACTAAGTAATATCAAAAAATTTATTTATTACACACCACCAAATAAATATTGAAAGAATTCACTAATATTTTCGAAGCCTAATTTTTTTTTCGCACTCTTTATAATAACATTTACGAACACTTCTTCTCTTCTTAATTTTCTTTCAAAGATGGTTTATTGACTATTGTAAATGTTACTGAGTTTTTACGAACAAAATTTCCTCTTGAAAATAACATTTTCAATAATGTGTACAAACGATAACATAGATATGATGTTAACAAAATGGCCCACAATAATAGAAAGAATTTATTTCATGATGTTGATAATTCATCTACTCTCTAATAGGTAATAATATAAACTCTTTTTAATCCCGAAATTCTTGTTATAGCAAAGACATTAATTTCAATAAAATAATTTTATACGTAAGCAAAAAAAAAAATCCTACTTTTTAATTACAGATTCTTCAAAAAATTATTATTACAAAATCTATCCTCCCAAAATTGCCACAAAATCCAACATACACCATTGCCTTCACTCTTCATCATAATTGTATTATTGCTCGTTTGGTAAGATAAACCTGATTGAACTGAATTGAATGGAAGGAGAGAAAAAAAAATATTTTTACAATATTTTGTCTGTCTATTTAATCTAACGTACCTAACATGTTGTTATTGAATGTATAGTATAATTTACTATGTCTTGGACCATCCTTGTGGTGCCAAGGTACCACCTTGCATATGCACGCAAGGGTCCCGACTAACGAAGTTTAATCCTTCCACCCACATGTTTAGCAAACTTGTAACTATTGTACAGACTAAAATGAAAAGATCCCGCTAGACAAGTAGGACATAGAGAGAGAAGAAAGTCTCAAATCACATGAGAAAAAATACTTAGCGATTTATTATATTATTTAGAGGCGGAGCCAAGATGACAAAAAAGATAAAAAAAAATTATACTTGACTAATGCATAGAAGCTAAAAAACCAAGTCGGGGTGAACCGCTAAAGCTCATATTTGCACTCTCCCTTCGCCCCTGATTATCCCCTATTTGGTGTAGATAAAAATCAGATGATAGAAGCTAATAAAACAACCATGCTACACTTATCGAAAATGGTTGACAAACACTTTGATCGAACACTCACAATAGGGGGAGGGCCCACATTTTTTGGAATTTTTTATTCACGCGGGGTCCGCATGCATGTGAGAGGTTGTCGAACTCATTGTCTTCCATTTTTGGTACAAATGGAAAAACTTCTAATAAAATATGTAGTTGAAAAATTGTGATTTGTGAATCTCGTGAAGTGTGATTAAAGTTAACTATTGATTTTGACTTTAATTTGTAACAAGGTTTTAAGCTGCACCAAATAAGGTATATCTATTTTGGATTTCAATTTATGCCCTACCATGTAACTTGTACACCTATAGCTACACACAACATGTGAGGGGCAAAATCGTCACAAAAAGTTCCCACCTATATATAGATAACCGTTTGCCAACGCATTCTTCAGCTGGCATGACATATTTTCTACTACAGCGAATACTCCACATGCAAAACTGAGTTCTAGAGAGCGAAAAGTACTGAGTTTTAGACAGAGAAAACTATAGATAAACAATGGGATTTACAAGCCTTTTGTATATATCAGCTGTTTTTCTTACACTGAGTTCCGTATCTAATGCCTGCCCACCGTCGGACCTGGCAGCTCTATTGGCCTTCAAGGCTGCCCTACATGAGCCTTGCTCGGGCATTTTCAACTCGTGGACGGGCACTGACTGTTGTCATAACTGGTATGGAGTGAGTTGCGACCAGGAGACTCACCGAGTCGCTGACATCAACCTCCGCGGGGAATCGGAGGACCCTATCTACGAAAAAGCTCACCGGGCTGGTTATATGACCGGAACAATTTCGCCGGAGATTTGTAAACTTACTAGACTGTCAAGCATTACAATTGCTGATTGGAAGGGCATTTCGGGAACAATCCCACCATGCATTGCTTCATTGCCATTCCTCCGAATCCTCGACTTGATCGGCAACAGGCTCACCGGAGAAATCCCGGCCGATATCGGGAGACTGAGTCGACTCAGCGTGTTGAACGTTGCCGACAATCAACTTTCCGGTACAATTCCGAGGTCACTGACCAACTTATCGTCTCTAATGCATCTAGATCTCCGATCCAACAAAATTTCAGGTAAGAGTTAACCGTCTCACCATGAAATTTAAATCAGCTGGGTTCATTTTTTCTTTTTCCCGAATTGCAAAATTTATAACTTCTATGAGTAGGGCAAGATTGGGCAGACGGATTCTATGTTATGACTATCTCGTTTAAACGTTTAAAAGAAGGATCACATGCACAGTTAACATGTATTGTCACTTTTAGACAAGTTCAATTTTTTCAGTAAAACTAGACACGAGCATAACTTTTAATAAATAAGTTGTGAAGTTCTAATGTATCATTCAATTTTTGTCTTGAACAGGTACAATCCCGAGAAATTTTGGCCAATTAAGAATGTTAAGCCGCGCTTTACTTAGCAAGAACAAATTAAACGGGCCGATCCCATACTCGATACCCTACATTTATCGTCTCTCCGATTTAGATCTTTCTTTCAACCAATTTTCCGGGCCAATACCAGATTCATTAGGCAAAATGGCAGTTCTTGCAACACTAAATCTTGATGGGAACCAATTGTCTGGTACAATTCCTCCTACATTGATCAATTCCGGCATCAGCATATTGAACTTGAGCAGAAACGGGCTTGAGGGTTATATTCCCGATGCATTCGGGCCGAGATCGTATTTTTCAGCGCTGGATTTATCGTTCAATAAGCTAAAGGGAAGGATTCCTAAGTCCATTTCTTCTGCAACTTATATTGGCCATCTTGATGTTAGCCATAATCATCTCTGTGGGCCGATTCCAACGGGCTCTCCATTTGATCATCTCGAAGCGTCGTCATTTACTTACAACGACTGTCTATGTGGGAAGCCACTTAGACCTTGTTAGATTTGCATGTTTGGCTAAGCTAAAAAGCTTAATATAAATTTACTCATAAGTAAATAAGTTACTTTTAAGCTTAGCCACGTTTTGCTGTCTTTAAGATTATGATACATTAAGTAGTTGCTTTGCAGGCCTTCAATTGTGATTTTCTTTATGGCTTTGAGTTTGAGGATCTTGGATCTATTAATTGTGATTTTTTTTTAATGAAAATTAATGTTTATTTTTTTTGTCAAAGAAGTATTGATACAAGATCATGTCCATCTTGTG
>CAIGRK010007550.1:0-14779 GCA_903798315.1 Fraxinus greggii | reverse complement strand
TTCAGTAATAAGTATAAGTATCTTTAAAAGTAATAAATATACTGGAAGAACTTCACCTAGATGAACTTCGAGGTGGTGCCGCCTCAATAGAGAGTTAGAGTTTCTCTCTTAAAAGTTTGTTGAAAAAGATGAGCGCAAGTCCATATTAGTGCTAAAGGAAATTGAGGAACTTGAGAACACATAATACTTATTTGTGTTCTTACCGATATTGATGGAATAATTGGTTCAAAACTTTCATGCTAATTATAATTCTGACTACTTTGTTTGAATTACACTATGNAAGTATCTTTAAAAGTAATAAATATACTGGAAGAACTTCACCTAGATGAACTTCGAGGTGGTGCCGCCTCAATAGAGAGTTAGAGTTTCTCTCTTAAAAGTTTGTTGAAAAAGATGAGCGCAAGTCCATATTAGTGCTAAAGGAAATTGAGGAACTTGAGAACACATAATACTTATTTGTGTTCTTACCGATATTGATGGAATAATTGGTTCAAAACTTTCATGCTAATTATAATTCTGACTACTTTGTTTGAATTACACTATGGTTAGATTCAAATCAAAAGATATCTAATCCTTATACATGAGTATTGTATATTTTGAATATGAGATTTATTGAATATTGAACAAGTTGGGGATTATTGTATGGTTGTTAAAAAATCAATAAAAGAATGTGAAATGGAAAATGGAACCATAGGTCTAAAATTGGCCTATGCGATCGAATAGGCCAGGGACGCTTGCGGTCGCATAGGCCTTTGTAGGGTTTAAAGGCCCTGCCATTGTTGTTCTATGCGACCGCATAGGCTTGTTCTATGCGGTCGCGTAAAATGACAATATAGCCGTTAGAAGCCCTTTTTGTTTGAATTTCTGGTGGCTTTTCAAATGTTTTTGGCACCACTTCGTGTCGCCTTGCGTGATGGCTATATATAGGTTGTTTATGATTAATGAAATAAGATTGAAAAAATAGAAATACACTTGATATTATTCCCTCCTTCCAAAAAGTATCAAAATTCATTTTCTCTTCATATTCATATTCATTTTGCGTTCTCAAGTTTTGGAGGATTACACTAAGTGCTCAAGTGTTAATCATTTTCAAGGCTTGATAAATTCTGCAAGCCATTTTGACAAGATTCCTTTAAGCACCAAAATTCAATCCGATAGGGGACAAATATAGTTTGAGGACAACGCTTACGTGTTTAAACCTTTGATTATTCATTGCAAGTTCTTGATCATTTGTTCATTGTTCTTCTCCGTTCATCTCTGTGCAAACATTTATTTTACAACAATGTATACTATACATATAACTTTTTGACTAACTGACTGAATAATATTTCCATGGATTTTTTCCCCTATTTTGTTTTAAAAAACAGCTTCCTTTAATGTTCGAGTATGTATCTCGCTGCTCATAAATTTTTGTTTGACAAGTGATAATTTTCATTTCTCTCAGGCTGGGTGTTACTTCACTTGAATTTGACTCCAAGGTGATTGCCAAATGATTCTTGTTGAGTTGCTAATGTTTGAAGTGTAGATTAAATTCTTCTCTGCTTAAGTCTTCTTGCATGGCAAATCAAGTACAACCCTATTCTGTTTAGAAGAAAATAATACTTTCATTGCTATTTTATTTTTTACTATAAAGAATAATTATATTGCTCAAAAGGAGATTTTTGGTAAGGCACTCGAATGTAGGAAAAGCCTTGGCTTGACGACTTAGTGATGACTTAGAATTTACACCTAACATATAAAGAAATGCTGAAGTCATGATTCAAGGCAGGCTTAAGCAAAAAATTCACCCCATGATTATCTCATAATGTTCATACTGTATGTGTTAGGTTTCCCTTTGTACAATGAGCTTTTTAATTATAAAAAACGATTGCCTCATAATAGATGGATTTTTGTTACAGATTTATTGATGTATCTAATTTTGCAAAGATAGGTCCCTAGTTCTCTGCAATCAGGATATAAGGCTTATAGTTTTCAGTAACAGTTCTCATAAGCATTTGGGACTATGAATGATGACCTTGTTTTGATAGGGAGTATACCTGGCATCGGTAACAAAATCAGGTTGCTTAACCGTGCATGACTTTGAATATCTTTGTAACCCAGGTAATGAGTTATACCAATCTAAGGTTTTCTTCTTTTTTGTCTTTTCCTGATCTTCTAGTAATATGATGAAGGCTGTGTTATATTGGGACTTCTTAATGAGTTATATCGTGTTCTCTCTTGCTGATATAATTGTGTTCTTGGTTTCAGTTTAACAAAAATAATAATAATAATAATAATAATAATAATAATAATAATAATCTATCACCATATAATGTTATAGTTATATAAAATTCAGCCTCAAGGATGAACGCTCAACCTGAGGTTAAGGCTTTTGATAAATATATCACATTTAATTTTGTTTTGTTACATCAACAATTAGTCATATGAATCTGTCATATTATTCCACTATTTTATCATGATGTATTTTGAATTAGGACATATCTCATTTTAGCTGATTCCATTTTTTCTTTTTTTTACCTATAACTGAATATATTTTGCATTTAGGAAGCTAAATGTGTATGCTGATCTTTTATTCTCGTCTCTCTCTCTCTCTCTCTGGTTTGGTTCTCTTCTGTGATAGTGAAGAATTTCTATATGTCCTGTATCTATTAAATCTTTTGATGGGTTTAATATCATTAGATTCGAAAGAAGATGAAGTAAAGCAATTGTTACACATTCCTACGCGTCAACAGCTTGATGTCATCCGGTGGAACCGTGCTAACCAAGACGAGGTTGATCTTCATTCTGCTCGTAATTCTGTCTAATCTAAAATTTAAAACACTTTCTATACCACTTTCGAGTTAATTTTTTAAATATCACAACTTATTTCATTTGCTAAATCTATCTCTTAACACAAATTATTGCTAGAGTTCCCTGAAATATAAATTGGTTTCTTGTACTTAACATGTTGGAATGATATTACATCTTAGTACATGTAAGTTCTTGGTTTGGAACGATCTGGTAGCCATCTAAAAAGGTGTCCCTAACAAGAACCCTAACAAGAAAGTGTTACATTTTTCCCCAAATTCTCCTTATTTATCCATTTATAAAAGAACAAAAAAAATCTTATCTGTTTGCTAACCTTTAAACCAGATAGTAATTTCAAACCAAAGGGCTAAAGTATTTCTTTTGATGAAGTACAATGTGGCAATGAACATTTGTATATGTTCGTGTTGAAGACAATATTTAAATAATATATATGTGGTTCTATATAACAATTTAAACTTTTACATTAAGTAGTTTGATATTGTATTATGTCTTGGGTTCAAGTCTCATCGCTATACATTTAAATGAAATTGTGCAAGTGTCAGGATTTAATTCGAAAAATTGAATCCCACACTTTGTATTTATTTGTGTTGAAAACACTGTTTCAATGATCCACGTTGTTCTCTCTAATCGTTAAATTTTTTACATCAAGTGTTCAATATGGTATTAGGTGTCCTAGGTTCAAGCCTCGATGCCACCCAATTAAATGTAATTGTTAACGTGTCTGGCTTTAATGGAAAAAAATTGAATATTGCGAAGCTTAATCTTTTATATCAATCGGTTCAACAGTTCCTGGACACAAGTATCTAAACTTTCTAGTTTTTTTTTTTTTCTTTTTTTGTTGTTGCTTAAGCGTTAGTTGATTTCAACTTTTAACTGTCATATTAGTCACAATTTCGAAGGTCTCTTTGTAGACATGGCTGCGGTGATATACATTATATCAAGCAGGGATAAGAATATTTGTACTGTTCTTATTGAATAACATACCTTCATCGAATGTCCATGTGATCATCCATGTCCACCGTTATGATCTGCATTTAACTTGAGTCTTTTTTCGTTACATTGCAGGTTGCCTGCACGTCAACAAAGAGTAGCGAAATTCATATTTTTGACATTGGATATATATCTCTCGAACCAGTTGAAGTAAGTATCTTTGATATTTGTATCTTGCAAGCGTTCTGCTCTTGGGAATCAAACCAGTACTCTCTACTTCTAAGAAAAAGCATAAACTGAATTCCTTTTTAGTGTCTTGTCCAATACGCATTTCTCTAAAATCCAAACAATGTGCTGTGTCGTGGAAAAGATTAAGAAGGATTGTTGTCTCTCTCTATTTCAAAGCAAAATGAATTCGTGACATAAAGCAGACTGATTTTTCATATGAAAGTCCTAGGCATAATTGCACAAACATTGTTGTGGAAGAGCACAGTGTGTTTTCCTATTGTTGCACCTTCTTTACTTGATTCTGTAGTACAAGGTAAATCTCCCTTGAAAAGGCTCACTCACTGTGTAGCTCTTGTGTTAGTTAGAACTACATTAGTAACTTTTATTCAGATTTGCGCCTGTATTGAGTTGCTGAAGGGTGTACAGCACGTGAACAACTTTATAGGGACCATCAGACAGACATAATCAGAGGACATGCTTATCATGAATGTATATTGGCACAAATATGGCTGTTAAAGGTTAATTTGTTATGGGATTATCCCTATCATCAGAAATCTTTATGGGAACTGTTCATAGCATCCGTCTATAGATGGGTTGAATGGTGTGCTTATTAATTCTGAAAGAAAAGAAATGGATAAGAACTCCAAACGATGTATGTAAGGCTCTTATATCAAAGAATCATGAGACAAGGCACACGTGAATCTTATTCAACACAGTGTCACTAAACTCTATTGACATATTTGACATATGTTGTTTTTAACCATTATAAAATCTGCGATTAATAAGCTGTAAAATTTTGTACTTTCTTTACAATGTATTTCTTGCAATTTTTCATACAGGTGCTGAGAAAGAGACCTACTATCACCGTTCATGGTTGTTCTGTTCACAAAGGTTTATCTGACATAGCTTTTTCTTCTGATGACAATTCAAGGTATGAAACAGCGTGCTCCCTTTCTGAAAATTTTTTATTTCTTCCATACAAAGAGAGTGGCACTATTTTCTGCAATTATTTTCTTCTAGAATTAATTGCAACACATATTATATTATAAAACTTTAGATTTTAAGAAAGTTAATAGGCGATCCAAAAAAATTGCGAAGAAACTCCAATTCCAGAGTATATAGTACTTCATACCAAATTTTTATTGGAATGAGAGCATCCAAATACTAGACAAAAGATGTTGCGAAACCTTTTGATGTACCTACTACCTAATGCATAAATAGCGAGAGATAATGTTTGAGAGAAAATTAGCGAATAATCTGAAGATTAGGTCTTGGATTTTGTTATATAAAAATTGTTAAAAATAAATAAATAAATAAATAAGATATTCTAGAGAAAAGGATAACTTATGGATCACTGGAGTCAAAGCTGTTAAATTATATTATATGTTTTCTTATTGCTCTATATTCATTTGAGAGTCTTTATCTTTATTGAGTTTTTCATCCTTTTTTTTACTTTCTTGATGATATGCTGCAATAGGTTACTTGCTTCAGATATGAATGGTGTAATAAATGTGTGGGACAGAAGAGTTAGCAATCTTCCCTGTTTAGAGCTGTATTCTGATTCCAACTGCACACTTAACAGCATCAAATTAAGTGAGGATAATGAGGTCAGTTGTAATTAACTTTTTTGATACCATAGAATATAAAACAAGAATAGTAAAATTCCCCCAGAAAAGAAAATGGAGGCAATTCTGCAGATTCAAACCTATGATTTGCATAGTTGTATTCCCACAAAAACAAATACTACTTGCTCAGTTCCATGTAAAATATTGATGGGATTTTGTCTTGCACTGTATTTGGTTGAACAAATAGATTATTTTTGGAGCTAGCAAGCAGGGAAAGGTATATATATGGGATCTACGGGGTGGAAGATCATCTAACGCTTTCCAAAATCATAAAGAGGTAGATATGTTCTGTTTCTGACTTTTTCCTCAATCATTTGGCTCACAACTTGTTCAAATTTAAGTTGGTGCTCAGTGAAACAATGAAATCATATTAGATGAACAATATATATTTTCTTCCCTGTAATAAGCAATACTCATACCATAATTTTTTCTTGTTCAGGGATATTATTCTCCTCTATCATCAGTGAAATTAGCGCAGGAGCTGGAGAAAATATGGTCTTTGAAGGTATGCAAAATCATTTTTCTGCTTTTATGGTTAGTTTCATTATGTAGAAGCTTAATACTCTCGACTTCCCAATTTTCTGAAATATTTGGACTAGCATTGGCGTTCTTATTGCTTTTCATATCTGGAAGCATAATTGATTCATGCCTAGAAGGTGACTGTCTGTAAAACATATGAGAAGCTCTAGATTTTTGAGATCTTGGTGGTCAAATGTGAACCACACATGGATGAATGTTTATTTGATGCTTAAGTTGCTCAAACTAATCCAAATCTTCTACTATTTTACTGAAATCAAACCTTGTTACATTTTCTTTTTGTTTGTAAAATCCGTCGTACCTCCTAACAACTTATTGCCTCTGGATACTTGGACACCGAATGTTTATTTCAGAAAAGTGTAACGTGTTCGACACTTGAAAGTGCTTATTTATCGTGTGCTGTAGCACTCTAGAATAAGGCTTACATACTAATTTTGTATATTTTGCTTGTAGGAAGCGCACATTTTTTTTGTTGATATGTAGAATAAGTTTTTTGATGGGTTAGTACTCATTTTTAAGAGGTGCTTCTTCTGGATATCAGTGGGTGAACTTGACCCTATATTCTCATTTTTCTGCAGGCTCAATCAAATATTGTTTCAAAGGAAATACACTCAATTGATATTGATCCGTCTTGCCCTCATCAATTGGCATTTCATCTTGATGATGGCTGGTAGGTCCAAAAACAATTTCTTATGGTTTGCTTTATATATTTTTTGGAAAGGCTCTAGCAAATCCTATTACGACCACACATCACTTTGCTGAGGATTTGTGGGGGATTCTGAGTGTTCAACTCACATCTATTTTCTTTTGGCATACCTAGCTATGTCCAACACATAACTGATTTACAAGTGGGAAAGAGGATATTTGTACAATTTAATTGTCATGCAGAAAAATGATTATTGAATGCAAAGATTGCTTTCTAAAGATCATCCAACATTTCTATGATTCTATCATATAAAATAATACGATAGCTGAGTCTGACTCAAAGTAGTCACAACTTCTGCTATTAAGCATGGGAACTTCCATTTTATTCATCTGTAGTATCTCTTATATTGCTTCTATGGTTGATGATGTGTAAAATTAGCAACATGTTTTGTTACTGAATACCAAACATTCCACTGACCAAACAAGGAGCAGTATGCTACAAGTTTTCACTACTAAATGAAACATCTTTTGACATATACATTACAGATTTTAGTTTCCGGGATCTTCTGTGCTGCTTACTATGCTTTGCAAATCAAACTTTTCAGTTCTACATGCTAATATCGTAATTTTTCTCCAGGTCAGGTATTCTGGATATTCACAAGTTGCAAGTGACACATATCCATTGTCCTCCCCCACCTTGGTTGTAAGTATATCGGAATGCCCTGAATTTGACACTTCCCTTCAAAAATCATCAAAATACTACTTTTATTCTTGCACCATATAATTTGCCTGTTGATTTGAGGAACCAGGGATGAGTTCAATGATTTGGAAAATGTCTCATACTTGAGAAAACCATGCTGGCTTCCAATGTTCTCTGTGAGTCGTCATATTTAATAATTTATTCTAATCTATTTTGCTGCATCATTACATTTTACTGTGCCTTTTTAAATGGCTGAACTGCTAATTCTTGCCAGAAGCTAGAGAAGAATGAGTAAAATGTATTTGGTTTCAATTTTAGCTTTATCTTTTCCATTTTCAATGTTGTTATGCTCACGAAGGAAAATATAGTGCTGCTGAAAGTTCATTTTTGATGCTTCTACTTAATAGCTGCTCCCATTAGTCTCAAAATGTTGGAGAACATGTACATACGGCGAACTTGATTCATGAATGTCCTTAGACTAATTTTTCAGAATTACTTGAGGTTCTCGATCTAACGAGTGCCCAAAAGATCATCTGACATTGTAACTCATGATCAGAACTTTCATGCACTAAAATTCCATGGTTATTTAAGAATGGCTATATCAAAACAAGGGTAAGTAATACCAGAGTAAAATGACGATGTCGAGGAAAGTATTGAAAGTGTTTATGTGACTAACTTTCATTAGCTTTAACCAGTAACCTTGACCAGCTTAAAGCCCTCGCCCACACCAAATACCTCGCTATTACTTAGATTCTTGATCAATCTGTGAGTGATAATACTTCTCTAATACATTAAGCTCAGGAGCAATATAAAGTGCATGTAAAAGCAAATCATGTTTTGTTTTCATATAATTAGTATCTAAATTGGGTTTTAAGGGGCTTGCATTTTGTCCTTCTTAGCTTTCAAAATTCTTTTTCTATTCAAGGAGGTCACTTTACCCGTTATCTATTTATTTCTTATTTTAGGTCAATGTATTCACAGCATACCTTTACTTTTGATTGTTTATGCAGATCTATGTTGTTGGGTCTTCATCTAGTAATGGCATTCATCTTTTGGATTTCTATCCTGACCGTAGCTCCCCCTGTCATGTCGACTACAAGTAAGAAACTTCTAAGGCACATCTTGTATATTAGATTGAACGGATTGAAAAGGATTAAGAAAAAGGGGCGTGTGAATAAAAAAATGTCAATTGTCTTTTCCAGTCTTGTTCAATTCAACGCGTCAAACATACCACTAAATTTAATTCAAATCTCTTTTTAGGGATGTCTTTATATGTTATTAGTCAAGCAGCAGAGTAAATGGTTTATGTTCATGTGTGTGTGTGTGTGTGTGTGTTGGGGGAGGCCGGGGGTGCACCTGTGTTTATAGTGCGAGGTCTATCTGCCCTTTGGTTGTCTGAAGGGTGTAATTTCCCCTGCCCTTTTCATTTTGATTAGCAAGCAGGAAGGGCAAGGGACAAATAATAGACTATATGTCGACTTAAGGTTGCTGCTAATGCAAATTTTATTGCCAGTGGCGAGAATTTATTGAGCACTGAAGAACCAGCATACCAGCATAAACAAAACAGATTTCTGTCATTGTCTGAAGGTGTTACTGCATGTGCAGCTCATCCTCTAAATGGCACTATTGTGGCCGGAACCAAGGTGTGTGTATCCCCATATAACTGCTTTTGCTTATTATATATCTGTATGTCCTGCATTAACTTGAAATGCTCGTCACCCGAGTGATAAACCTCACTTCAGAAGCATACCTAGTCACTAATCATATTTCACTGCTTCCAAGTTCCAACCGTGGCTTATATGTGGGAGATTAGCACTGTTAACTTTCAGAATATGGCAAGCACTTCAAATGCTCGTGATGTTCGGATGACGAATCTAATTTAGAACTTTGATATGCTTCATCTAGTTTTGGATAAATATGAAAGAAAGAAATGAATAAAGATTACTAGGACAGTGCTTATGTCATTTTTATTTGCATAATAATAATCTGAAACCAAATATACAACTTACTAATTTACTCTGGATTACCACGTTTAAGAATTCCGATCATATCAGACTTTTGTCATGCCAAGTGGTGGCAAGGAGAAGTTCTTTCATTTTCCAATGATTACATATTCAACATGCCCTTATCTGATGTTAAGGATATCTCTTTTCAAATATTCATGGCAACGGTAGAGTTCATCAAATTAGGTCTATAGACATTTTGAACTTGAAAGGGGATTGCCTTGTGACAACTTTGTACTAGCTATATCTTAAAGATTGTTGATACCTCTAATGCATTTGGTGAATGCTTGCTCTATGTATTGGATAAGATTCTACAATACAATAAATAAGATTTTAGTTTATTTTTTCTTTCTTAATACCATCTATTGCTGTACAATACACCTTACTGAACGAGCTATTACTCTTTCAGCTATCATCACTGCTGGTGATTTCGCAGAATACAATGCCATGTTGAGCAGCAGATCATTATTAGACGACGCCATACCTGGAGATGTCGTGAAGCTAGTGTGTACTGAATCATCTCAAATTCAAGAACAATAATGGACATTGCATAGTATGGAGAGAGATATTTGAGTAAGCAACACGGTATCTAATTCTTTCAGCTCGTGCAATTTGTAAAGTCGAGTAACAGACTTCTAGCTTGTCCAATTGTGTGCATACGAATGTAGGAAGACAACTTAGTAATAAAAATTGCACTTTCGAGTTTCGACAACTCCCTTGGTTCTCTTGTTTACTCCATTTTTTACTTGCTTGGAGCTTTTTAAATTTGTTCACACGGCTGCATTGGGATCAAACACGTCATGCATTATTTGCTTCAATCACCAGGAGTACGAACTTTTCAACAAAGCTCTTCATTGGAGCGAAAATTATACGATTTCTCCCATTCATAATCCCTTTTCAAAGTTGTTCAAATTGTCTTGAAACATGAATTCTTTTTAGACTCTAAATAATCATCGGTCTATGTGACGGTGTGATCTCACTGATAAATCAATTATTAGAGTGTCTTGTTCGGATCTTGAAAGATGGGGAAGGGAAGGGAAGGGAAGGGAGGTCACTCTCAATCCTTCTCCCCCTCCATTGATTGTTGGCATGGCCATTTAGGTAGAGACAACCAACCTTTTGAAATACATTTAACCTGTGAAATCTCATCTCACGCGTGAAATTTTATTTGAAGTAGACAGACGAGCATATAAATTCGTTCACGTCCGATAAAGAACATATCATTCTTTCCTGTCCTTTTCTGAGTTTATCAGCCTACAGACAATTTTCAGTTCGACATTTCCAATTGTCTTTATTCCACAAAACATAAGAAGAGACTAGAAGACATTGAACTTCATTAACATTGAAAAGGATAAGATTAAAAATTAAGTGATTGATTAGTCTCTAATATGTGCCTTCTTCAATCATATTAGACAATTAAGGTTAGCAGACAACAAATATACTCAAAATCTTCTTGTTGCCATAATCATTTACATTTAGACATTAAAAAATTTACAAGCAATTGTGTTTTACTTTTTTCTTAATGCTTATTGGCGTGTAAATAATTAGCATAATTATCAAGCACTTAGTCTTAGTGATGTTACCTGTCGAGTAGATACAGGTTCAATGTTTTCATTTTTTACTTGTCATATCAAACAAATCTTTTGTCAAAATGACGTTGGAAAAATTTTATATTCTTTTTTTGAAATCGGACTAGTGTTTAAATCTCTTACTTTCTTTTCAATTTATTCCGCTAAAAGTTAGTCTCGATTAGTAGTATCTATCTGGATCGATCCATCAAGTTAACACGATCGATGTAAAACTATGAATTGATTGTGTCAATCATTATAGTCGTTATCATACCCATCACAAGTTGTCTGCTGTTATCAATTAATACGAGAATTAGATCGAACCACAAAAATTTCGGTTCAAAGATGGACGTGAGACATGTTTTGATAGGACTACATTAGATGTCATGCTCTCAAGTGAAGTTTTGTAATCTATTCACGGTAACAAGAATCCAAAAGAACCCCACAAAACAATGCAGGGATTGGTGTCTACAATAAGAAACCGTGAGCTTGGAAATAATAATTAACATGTTTCGATATATGGGCTCCATTATAAGTTATGCTTTCTCATCTTTTTAGGGTTCTAAAGGTCCTCATGTGGACTTTTTAACATTTTTCATAATTTCATTGCAAGACATTATGATGATAGCCAATGAGGTCAAATAAAAACTTAAATAACCTAAGTTTTACCCTATATATGATTTATAGATTATGATCTCTCATTGATTTTTTTTTTTTTTTGTCATTTTATTAAAATAAATATAGATAGATTAGACCTCTACAAATATACCTAAAGATTCTTGGAGTATTTTTTAAGGATCTAATGGTCCGTTTGGCGGGGCTTTGTTTTTTCTTCTACTTCTTGTAAAAAAAAAGCTTCCCGAGTCATGAGGAAATTACCATGGGACATTTTCCTCTAAAGCTCTTCTAACCCAACAAATTTCAGAAAAATATCTTAACATGTTCGAAATTAACTTTTTAGTTTCGAAAACAGCTTTTGATTTTTTCAAAAATTCTGCCAAATGAACCCTAAATTAAGAAGTATTACCAAATAAATTAGAGAAAAGCTACATGTACAGGATGTGAAGCCCCACAGACAACTCACACATGGGGGGTGGGTAATTTTTTTTACTTTTTTATTGAGGTGGGTCCCGCGTGGGATCCACCTCATGTGAGAGGGCCCTACCCATGTACATGGAGATTAATAGAATAAATTAACGTTTCCATTCAAAAAAAAAATCTGTATTTTTTCTGTAAAAATTCAATTGCTTTCACTATCAGTTGCATCACATCAATTTTTCCATCCAAAATCTTGCTATGAATCTTGATGATAACAATGTTAGAAAGCGTATTAACAAAGCAAAATATATTCGACGAATGGCTCATAAATTGTATCGTTAAAGTTAAAAAAAGCTCCTAGTAGAATTATGAAATCAAATTGTAGGCTATCCAGAAGCTTTCGGTGGATTGAGAAAGCCAAATAGCCTGCTCAACCACCATATTCAAATGTTCAATTTGCATTCTTTCTTTCATAGCATTTGAATGGACCTTTTTACCAATTTTTCCTTCTCAAACTATTGGAATTTTCCATTGAAATGTTGATGGTTCTTCACATTTGCAGATTATATAAATTCCTGGTGCACGTAAAAGTTAATTCATGTGAAATTCCAAGTATAAAATCTTTAGTGCCTTCTAGATTAAGCCTTTGTTCGAGCTCCATTATTTGGCAAAGAATACATTTTTGAATAGTAGATTGATGGAGAATGTGTGGTTAAAAAATAAAGAAAAATTTTGGGTTTGCGTGTAATATTATTTTATCGAAAAATGTGCAATTAAAAAAAAGAGAAAGAAAAATATATTTTGAAAATAACGAGAATCAAACCAAGGCTAAATCGATGGTCCATCACCGCAACTAAAGGGAATAACATGGGCAATTTCTTCCAAACGTTGGAAATTTTAACTCTTTGATATATAATATTTTGGACAAAATAATTGCAAAACCCCACATCAAAATGGGACCAAACTGATTGTATATAGAATGAAAAAGTTGTCCTTTTCAAGTCGTTGTGCCTATTTTGATAGAAATCCCTGCTTTGAAGTTGCATTCTCCTTTTATTATGTTCTATTAATTGCTTTTACTCATGATGCTTTTGCAAATAGTAAGCAAATGCAGTTACTTCTACATGTTGGCGGGCTCCGTAGGGTGGTTATCGAATTCAAATGCCTGAGGTTATTGGCCATAAGGATTATGACACTTTTTTTTTTTTTTCGGTAAGATTGTTGGAGATAATAATCAGAAGGTGCACATGTTCCGATTATGTTGGCACGTTTTAGCGTTCTCATCATCTATTAATTGCAACATTTTATTAAACATATTAACTACGTCAAAGTGGAAGTAGACTAAGCCCCTGTTTGGTACATATTTTCAACTTAAGAATGCATTTTTTTATGTGATGGGGAATACGTGGTTGAAAAAGAAGGAAAATTACTGATATGATAAAAAATGTGCGATTGAAAATAAGTAGAAAAATGACAATGAGAAAAATAATATGGCTCAAATAGAGGCTAAAAGGTCAATAGGACTATAATTAGGTGTGTTATACATATCGCGAAAAACATTAAAATAAAATTTTTTGAGAAGTAAGATGGGTTCAGGTTTGCCCAAAACGAACGTATGATATATCCAATGTTCTAAAAAGAGTAAAACGTGATTAGACACGGAGATGTAATTTCAAGTTTTACGAGATTAAACGAGCTTATGCGAGGCTTAGACATAAAATAAACGTTTTCTTATTTTTAATGTTTTATTATTTTAAAAATTATTTAATAATTAAAATAATACGTATCAAACATCTAAAATTATAAAATATTATATTTACTTAATAATTCGCCATTAGTCAATTATACATTTTTCAAATTTTCAAAATGCAAAAATTAGAACAATGTTTATAGGAACATCATACATTCTTGTAAAGTTTGTAATAAAATAACGAGTTTCAAAATTATAATTATATAATATAGATAACATCATAACTTAAATCTTATTTAACTATTCAGATAAAGTCATTTTTAATTTTAGTACGAATAAAATCTTTTAAAAACTTAAAATTAAAGTCAAATAAATTTTTTTTTTAAAAAAAATTAATATGCTAAAGTGACATAGAACACTTTTTTTAAAAAAGGAAAAAAGTTAAAAAAGTAAAAGAAAAAATAATAAAATTAATAAAGCGCTCCTAGAGAAGACGAAAGAGATGGAGGAAAATTCAATCATTTTACGGTCGGGGTAAAATGATAACCTGACCCATGAAACTTGATGGGAAAAGGGGAGCAAAGTCTTGGTTAAAGGCCTATAAATAGGGGCAATGATTCCCTACTAAAGGCCAATTCTACCTGCTCTGTATAATATGCATTCAAAGTCATCTCCAATAAGAATTACTTTTTTTCTTTTATAATATTTCAGTAATTTGTGATGTCATTTTTAATTATCAATATCGCATTTGATAATCACTAATGGGTTATCTATCAGTGACTTTCATCGACTACGAAAGTAACAATAGCATTTACATCATTCGTGATTGTGGCTAACTCTCCATAGGGTAATCATATTCTTCTAAATTGAGTTTTCTCACCTAGGGGATAAATTCAATAACATATTCAAAGAAATTGTGACCCGTGGCCGCGTCCTTGGTAACTTTTTGTTACCAATTCGTAAGGAAGAAGAGGCATTGCAACAGGATTCTTATCATCATTTGGTCC
>CAIGRK010007522.1:0-12059 GCA_903798315.1 Fraxinus greggii | reverse complement strand
TGAAAAATCCAATACTCAACTTCAATCCTTCATGAGTGGTTCGAGGAAACTTAATAATCTGCTGGAGATGAACAAGCCTGTAGGAAATAGGCATGGTCTGCGTTATATTCAAAATGGCAATATTTCTGCTAGTACATCCAAGACCACGTTCGTCCCAACTACTAACAAAGCTCGGAATATTGCTTATCCTGATTCGAATGTAAAAAATGTCTTAAGATCGAGACCTACTAGACAACGTAGGGTAAATCGTCTTACACATCGGCAACAACCTCCGAGTAGGTTTGAATCTAGGTTTATTCCTACCTGTCACCATTGTGGCGCTCTGGGACATAAAAGACCTAGGTGTCATAAGCTCGCGACTAGAAGTAAAAGTCAAGATGTCTCGAGCACGGTTAACTTTCTTGCCAATCGGTTTGCCACTTAACTTAGATTATGACTTGGTTACCTAAAATCACTTCTACTTCTAAGAAGGTTTGGGTTAAAAAAAGTGACCTGGAAGGTCGTGAGATTGATCNGGCAACAACCTCCGAGTAGGTTTGAATCTAGGTTTATTCCTACCTGTCACCATTGTGGCGCTCTGGGACATAAAAGACCTAGGTGTCATAAGCTCGCGACTAGAAGTAAAAGTCAAGATGTCTCGAGCACGGTTAACTTTCTTGCCAATCGGTTTGCCACTTAACTTAGATTATGACTTGGTTACCTAAAATCACTTCTACTTCTAAGAAGGTTTGGGTTAAAAAAAGTGACCTGGAAGGTCGTGAGATTGATCATGCTCTTAATGATAAGAGCATTCATGGTACTCCTTAATTAGTTTCTTAGGTGCATGCATATGTAGTTCATTAAGTCCATTCGTTCTTGTATGCATCTCTATTGTTTGTGTTGTGTTTTTATTTTCGTTGTATGTTTTTATTTTCCTTAGATATTGATTTATCTTATATATATATAATAAACACAAAAAGGGTAAAATATAAAATAAACAAAAAAAGAGGGGGTTTTGGGCTCAAAACACTTCATGGTGTTCTTAAACATGACATGTGTGACCAAGTGTGCTTTTACCTATTCTATACGGTTATTTCCATTGATTGGTTTGGTTTAATATGGAGTATTGAGTATATGTGTCGTCATGTATCATCTGCACAGCACACACTATGATCTTGTGAGTGAGTCTGGACCGCATGTATGAGATTTGAGATGACAGTCACATGTTAGCAGGGTGATCTCGAACGTGAATTGACCTACATTTAGATGACCTTGCTCGTTATGAGTCTCCCTGCATTGTTTGAAAAATAAAAAAAATGAATGAAAAATGTGTATACCTGTTTAGTTCATCTTATACTTTTGTTCGAAACCTATTTGATTCGAGCAAATAAGTCTGAGGGGTTTCCCATAACCTGGTGCCAATGATCATCTGGCTTGGGTTAACCGACCTAAAACTCATTATAGGGGTAATTTAGTCGCTTAATGGACAAGAGTCGCACATAAGATGTAATTTATGAGAAAAGTGATACAAAAAATTACATGCTTATGGGGAGAAAAGAAAATTAACCATGTACTTAAACTCATTTTTAGGTCCTAAAATCTCATTTCGATTTGACTTTTATTAGTAGGGAACATACTTACTTAACAGTGAAGTTTGCTTGTCATTTCTCACAAATTTAAGGTTTGAAGTCATTTTCATGAGGAAATAGTGGTACTTTACACGCATGAGTCATTTATACACTTTACTCCATCTTAAACTTAATTGAGTACGTGGAAAAGTCTTTATTGATAATGCTCGACTTGTGAATGCATGCATGGTTATGATCATCGGGTTGCCGGGAGCTTGATTTGCTTATTTTACTTATTATTAAAAAAAAAAGCTATTTTTCTTAATTTTTAAGATTTAAGTGCTATTTCTGTCAATTCAATTTTTGCCAACTTATCGCTGGGCCACGCTCGAGCGACAGCAACAGAAGCTACCTCGCTCGCTTGTCGCTCGGTCCTCGCTTGAGCGACAGTCCGTGGTTTTGAATATTAACGATATTTTCAAGGGTTTTACAAAGTTTATCACCATTTTTCGCTTGATTTTTCCAAAATCTTCATAACCCACGCCAAATTGGAGGCTTGCCTACTCTTTAAACACTTAAAATCATTCATTGAACATGTTATTTCATCAAAACATCGAACTTCAAAGGTAAATTTCGAAAAACTCTGGTTTTTTTTCTCATTTTTGCAATTATTATTGCTTGAGTTTTTGATAATGCATTACATGTTTCGAACATTGTCATAGATTATTATCAATTGTTGCATGATATTTCAACAAAAATCGGATTTTTGATGCATTTTTGGCCTTTCTTTTTATGGTTTATTGTGTGTTTTTCACTATAATCACTCACGTTTCATGATTAGTTGATATAAAATGCATTGAATTTAGTGAGTGGTTTGTGAGTTAGGTGGTTGAGGTTGTGGTTGTGTTTTGGGTGATTTTGGATTGGGTTTTGATTTCAAGTCGTCTTTGGACTTTGCAATTGAATTGAGGTTGATTGTTTGGATTTGGCTTGGTCCGTTGGAATGTCGGTTGGTGTTTTAGAAGTTGTATTATATTTTGTGCATTGCGGTTGATGTTGGCACCGCATGGTGACATCACGTCCCTGCGTCTTGACATCACGGCACGCCTCATTTCTTGACATCACCTACGTCTAGGCATCACTGCATGTCATTGTGCTTTCATGCTAGGGCACATTGCATGTTACCTTATATGCCTCGGTTTGCATGCATTCATGCATCTCATATATATCATGAGTTAGTATCTCTTTTATCGAGGTTTTCATGTTTTGGTTCAATTCATTTCAGATGCCGCCTAAGAGAGTAGCACAGCCGCTTCCACTCCTAGTACATCCACTTCTTATAGTCGGACTAGTTCATCTCTGCAGTCACCCAACACACTTTTGGGTCGCAGTTTTCTCTACGTCCCATTTTATTCGAGCGCGAGGTCATCATGTCTAACCTATCCTCCAACCTCGCAACTATTTTCACATCTCGGGGATGGGAACCTTTGTTAGTTGAGTTAGTCCCTCCACCTAGTCTATTAGTTCAGGAGTTCTATGCTAACATCCATGATGTTAGTGATGTTAGTGGTCGTCCTTTAGGATTTTTCTTCGAGGTAGGACTGTTAAGATTACTCTGGATGTTATTTCGAGTCTTATTCATATTCCTCGAGTCGTCTATCCCTTATTTCCTTATTAGACTCATGTTACTCTTTTGGCAAACTCTTTAGTCCGTTTGACGGTGTTTAACACATCGTTGGAAGGAGGTCCAAGTGCTATTCACATTGTCTCTCTTCCTACTGATTGTCAAATTCTGTTGCGCATTGTGTGCACGAATCTTTGGCCTATGTCTCACACTTCTTCATTACCCATGGAGAAGGCTCATTTTTTGTACTCCCTACTGCATGGCAATTCCATTGATTTACACACATTCATTTGCCAGCAGACTTTGCGGGCCTTTTGTGTCACGGGGACAAGGGTGGGGTTGCTTTATGCTTGCCTAATTTATAGGTTAGTCACAGCCCTTGAAGTGAGTTTTCCCGATGGAGTTCTAAGGAGGGTTTTCGAGCCGATTGGCCATACTAAATTTGCTCAGAGTAAGTCACATGCTTCTTCTGAGCCTACACAGCCTGCTGACCTGACTGTGCCGGCTGATCCTATCGATGACCTTATATCTTTTGATCCCTCGGACTTTCCTACTTTTTTCTCTGCTCCTTCACCCTTTGATATTCCATCGTCTTCGACTATTGCTCCTCCTCCGGCTAAGTGTTTCCCCACCTGCTGATATTCCGTCTGTTTCCATTGATCCATCCGTTGCTTTTATGGGACAGATGACTGTGCTGATCGAGCAGCAGGCTAGTATGATGGCAGATATTACACAGCTGTGGGCTACAGTTGATCAACATACTACTGAGTTTACTATGCTTCGTGGTGCTGTTGGATATCTTCAGCGAGGGATCCGTTGGATTCAACGACATTGGGATGATGATGTAGCTTCCGAGGAGAGGACTGATTCTGATGATGCTGGTAATGCTGCTTAGTTACTAGGTTTTCCCTTGTCATTTTATGACAAAAATGGGGAGTAGATATAGTTTTGGGTATTTTCTGCTTTAACGGGTTGTACATGTTTTTATCTACTTGATGTATTCAGTAAGTTTTGATATTTTAGTAGTATCAACATTTCATTTTGGTATGTTGGGTTGCATTGGTACTATATCCTAATTTAGTATATGATATAAAATTGAAAAATTACACTATGAGTTAGTAACTACTTAAATTATTTTTACAATGGGAACTGCTTGAACTGTTCTTATACTTAATACCGTTTCACATACGTTTTACACTGGGTATTCGAGTTGTCTGTTTCAGGAAACAGGTATTGAAGAATGAAATGCAGAATTCGTTCAAGACAGTTATTGGTTGTGCCTGCTGCCTTGAGTCTATAATTTATTTTATTACTACATTGACTTAGATTATAGTTTTATCATAGAATGTCAAATGGGGAGTTTGTTAGGTATTTAATGTAATTGGCTATTCTGTGAACAAAAAGGACTAGAGTTAATATGTTGAAAAAAGTCAATGAGTAATGTGTAATTATATGAAAATATGTTTTTTAGGTTTGGGGTTCGAATATGGCAAAAGAATGAAAATACAGCGCGGATTTTCGCTAGGCTGTCGACATGGATTGGCTCAAGTGTCAAAAACAGAACCTCCGTTGCTCGAATGTCGCCCTGCCTTCGCTTGAGTGACAGTGTTGTCTAGAAAATTTTTATTTCGCAATTTAAAGGCTTTTTCCCAATTGGGTTTCTCCATGATCATACCGTGTGTTTTTCACTGCTTTCTTTATTGATTATATTAACTGCGGTATTTAAACATATGTTAAATTGACTTGCATGCTTAATCATCTAGAGATGATTAATTGGTGACATGTTGTTAATTAATTAATAATTTTAATTTCGCATAATATACTTATTCACTCCCCTCTAGATATTGTTAAGGTCGAATGACGTAAATTTCTATAAGGATTAAAGAGTATCCCTAAGTTTTCCTCGAGTGGAGATGCTCTTTTAATCCTCAAGAGATTTGGCTAGCCATGGACTGAAGAAGATAAATCCATTTTGTGTTCTTAGCTTATCCTCCTCGTAGAGACTTTATATAAATATCTCTATGTGAGTTAACAGAGATAAGCATAGATATGAGCTCAACTCCCTCATTGAAGTCTTCAAACATAACAAAATATATGAGTTAATAGTAGGCTTGGAAGTGGTTTGGTTTAGGTTGGGTTGATTTCGACTCCAACCCGAATCCAAATCCAAATTAGTTGGTCTGGGTGAATTTCAACCCAAACCAACCCACTCTAACTCTTAAACAGAACTGACCCAAACCAAATCTGTTTGGTTTGGTTTGGTTTGGTTTGGTTTTTACTTTTAGTCCAAATTCAATTTTAAAAAAAATTGTTTGGATTTTGGGCCTACTTATATTACAAGAACTCAAATAACTAAATAACTGTATATTACAAAAACTATTGACTAACGAATAAAATCAAGTCAATAGAGACAAATCAACAGAAAACTTCAGAATTTTGTTGTTTTTTTTATGCATTATGTAGCCTGACTATCTGAATAAGAAAAAGAGACTAAGTATAATATAATGAGCTTGTGAAAGGACATTCACAGTGCTATTACTTACTGGCAACATCAGATATTGGATGGAATCAAGATATAGTTATGAGATTAAAACTTATCTTTTGATTTTTATTTTTTTTCAAAAAAAAAAAGGTAAACGTTTAAGTTAGCTGAATTGGTTCGGTTAACCAGCAGTTTGAGACTTCAAACCATGGCTCAACCGACCTACCATTGTTTTATGAAAACCAAACCAATCAATTACCTGTGTCAAATCCACCTGAACTGGGTTCAATTTGATTAGTTTGGGTAGTTTCTCAAATTTTTTGCCCATGTCTAGCCAATAGAGAGAGGCCTTCATAAGACCTCGACTCCATTATTAGATCTTCAAATATGGCAGGATGCCAATGATACTCAATTAATTAAAGGCGAGAGACCCAGATAGGACCTCAATTCTCTCATTAGGTCTTTGGAGAACATCTCCTTGGAGATATAGCTTTCTCAAATAGTGGACTGTTCCACGGCATGCCTTCAAGTTTTGCTTTGAAGGTAATAATTTCATGTCGAAGCTTAGGAGTTAGGTGGTTGTCATGAATTACCTTTGACATATAGCCGTCCATTTTGATATAGCATAAAGTTAGCAGAGTATTATTAGAGAGATTTATTCTTTCTTTAATTGTAATTCTATTATAATTCTCTCCTTATTTAGCGGATTCTATTTGCCACTGTATAGACAAAATTAGTGGGATTGACATTGCTAGATTAGTGGGATTGATCTCCCTTGCCAGTATATATACTTGTAAATCATTCATGTCAATATATAATCGGAAATTCATTCAATCTCTTTATGGTATCAAAGCCCCCTATATCGTGAATAGAGCTTGATCATCTTGCCTACCCTAGCTGTGTTCCCTCCTTTTTATCATAGCAATGGAAGAATCCCAGACTCCTGTCACAAAAGCAAAAGCCTCAGCAACAGTGTCTGAGCCGACGATCATCTCAACACCTATAAACGCTATGGCTGATGGTAATATGTTTCCTGCCAATGGAAACATATTAATGCCTCCTCTCAAATTCCCTTCAAACTTGCAAAAAATGGTGGAAATTATTCATCGTGGAAGTCCCAGATGACCAATCTTCTCTTTGGCTATGGACTCCTTGGGTTTGCTAATGGAACTTATCCTTGCCCAGAGAAAACTGATTCTGGATATTCTTTCTTGACTCGTCAGGATCGATTGGTGCTACTTGGAATTCAGGCCATGGTTTACAGCACAATCAGCTCGACAATAATCAACTGTACCACCTCTGTAGGTGCCTTGAACAAATTGGAAACTAGTTTTGTTAATAGTTCAAACACTCGAATGCTTTCCATTATGTCATCTCTTATGTCAAACAAGAAGGAAGGAAAGATAGTGAGTGCATACATGAGTAGGGTAAAAAGCTAGACTGATGATCTCGCAGCCTTTGGACACCCCTGAATGATGCTCAAATCATGTCCTTTCCTTTGAATGGATTGGGTAATGAATTGAAAGAATTAACGGCAGCAGTCCTTGTTCGTGACACACCTATCACCTTTGAAGATCTCTATGATAAATTGCTTGATAAGGAATTAATTCACAACCGTGGAGAGGCAAAGGAAGAAGATGTTCAAGTCACTGCACAACTAACACAAAAATATTCTGGTGGTCAAAGAGGACATCATAATGGTCAAGGAAGCTATTGTGGTGGCTATAGCAGCAATACTCATGGTTCAGATAGCAATTTATATGGACAGAATTCTCAGCGTAATCATATGCAAACCAATCAACAGTGACCTTATGGATGAGGTATGAATTTCTCTTATCTCACCTTCACAGAATCCAAATCTTTATCAGAGAAACCAAGGCCAACCTCGCATTATTAGTCAATTGTGTGATAAACGGGGACATAGTGCAAGGACCAGTTGCTCTCGTGGACAACCTTCTTCTCATTCTTCTCTGCCTCAAGCAAATCTTACCGACGGAGAACCAAGTTATTCCAATAACAATTGGGTTTTGGACTCGGAAGCCACACATTATATTACATCTGTTATCCAGAATCTCTCTATGCACTCTGCTTATGTTGGAAATGAGGATGTTGTAGTTTTAAATGGTAATGGCATATCTATCTCTCATGTTGGTTCTTCTTCAATTGATTCTCCTGATGCCTCCTTTACATTAGATAATGTTTTGTGTGTCCCTTTAATAAAAAAGAACATAATATATGTTTCCCAATTCTGCAAACAAAATAATACTTCAATTGAGTTCTTTCCTAACTATTTTCTTGTGAAGGACTTGAATATAGGGGAATCCTTGGCGAAAAGCCAGAATAGACACAACTTGTATGAGTGGTCATTCTCAGCCTTAACTACGAAGCCATCCTACCTCACTCTTTCTGCCTTAGTTGCTCTCTCTTCTCAACTATGGCACCAATGTCTTGGTTATCCTTCTCTCCCAATTCAAAAGAAAATCCTAGCTGACAATAAAATTCCTTCAAGAGATTTCCCTACAAATAAAGTTTGTGATTCTTGTCTTTGTAACAAAAGTCATAAACTATCATTTCGAAATTCTTCTATTATGTGTAATAAACCATTTCAAGTTATTTATTCAGATGTTTGGGGTCCTGCCCCTGTGACCTCGTTTGGAAATTTTTGATATTATGTCATTTTTATAGATTACTTACAAAGTACACCTAGTTATATCCTTTAAAGTTGAAATCTGATGTGCTTAAGGTTTTCGAAAACTTTAACAAACTCATTGAAAACTACTTTCATACAAAAATTAAAACTGTATATATAGATGGTGGAGGAGAGTGTCAGGCACTTTCTCACTTCTTAACCCAACATGGAATTCAACATCTTACCTCTCATCCTTACACACCTTAACATGTCAGCTCTGCTGAACGTAAAAATCATCACATTGTGGAAATTGGCCTCACGCTTCTCCACAAAGCTGCTGTCTCTCTTCGTTTTTGGTCTCATGCTTTCCAAAGTGCAGTATACTTCATTAATAGAATGCCTACACCAGCTCTAAACCATGATACATATTATCAGAAATTATTTGGCCATAAACCCAAATACACTTCCCTAAGAGTCTTTGGATGTCTATGTTACCCATGGCTTCGCCCATATAATACCCCATAAACTTGAACCTCGCTCACGACCATGTGTGTATCTTGGCTTTTCCCTTTCTCATCACTCATTTTTGTGCTTTTATCCTCACTCAAATTATCTCTTTGTATCTAGACACGTTGTCTTTTTTGAGAAACTATTTCCCTACAAAACTAACTCATATTCTGACCTAAATATCTCTTCAAAAATATTTTCACGGTATCTATCAATTTTTACTGACAATAACTTAGACCACACCACAGATCCCACCGAAGATGATCCTGACTCTATCTTCCTAACGCCTTTCGCAATACAATTGCTCCCAAAAACTCCATCTACCCATCCATTGCCTGCTCAACAAGTTGTTTCCACTTCGCTCTCTCTTAAGACTGTTTCTCAACACTTTCCAACACAGGTAAGTAGTTCATTTTCTTCCTATGCAGAATCATCCTCCCCATGCCACGACATCAACCAAACTGTCTAGCAAATTGAAGCTATTCATTCCCCTTCATATCAACCAGATATACCATCTCGCATGGTCACTCGTTCTTAAAATAATATCTACAAACCAAAACAACACTTCTCCTTAAATACCACTATCTCTCCCCCCCTTTCCCAAACAGAACCTCCATCATTTACCCAAGCCAACAAGCACTCTCATTGGCATGATGCCATGAAAGATGAATTTCTTTCTCTCCAGAAAAACAAAACTTGGTCCTTTGTTCCACTCATCTCTACAAAAATTATTGTTGGGTGTAAATGGGTCTATCAAATCAAAGAGGAACTTGGATATCTCTGTTGCTCGCTATAAGGCACGTCTTGTGGCAAAAAGGTTTCATCAACGACCGGGAATTGACTTTACAGAAACTTTTAGCCCAGTTGTAAAATCAACCACCATTCGTCTTGTTCTAACTATTGCCATTACTCATGGTTAGATTTTGAATCAACTGAATGTTAATAATGCCTTCCTACAAGGTACTCTATCTGAATGTGTTTTTATGCAGCAACCTCAAGGATTTGTTGATCCTTAATATCCTTCTCATGTTTGTAAATTACATAAAGCAATCTATGGTCTTCGTCAAGCTCCTTGGGCAAGGTACAATGAACTTCATTCTTATCTCCTTGCCTATGGATTTTTTTAAATCTAAGAGTGATACCTCTCTTTATCTACACTTCAGGAACTCATATCATGTACTTGCTTGTATATGTGGACGACATTATACTCACCAGCAATCACCCTCCAACTTTTCATGAATTCACCAGTCAGCTCTCCAACTGGTTTTCTCTCAAAGATCTTGGCAAGCTCTGCTACTTCTTGGATGTTGAAACAACTCGGACTTCCAATGGTTTGTTCCTATGTCAACAAAAGTATATTCTAGAGCTTCTTCAGCGAACTAATATACAAGAGGCAAAGGAAGTTAGTACCCTATTGTCCAGTTCGAAAATGCTTAAACTTGATGATGGTTCCTCTGGACATGATCCAACTAAGTGTCGTCAATTACTTGGCTTACTTCAGTATCTTTCTCTTACACAGCCTGATGTTAGCCATGCTATTAACAAGTTGGCTCAGTGCATGCATAAACTAACTTCTAATCATTTGCTTGCTGTTAAACGAGTTCTTTGTTATCTCAAGGGAACCTCCCATTATTGTATCTTCATTTCACCTCAATCCCCTTTTGCACTTCATGCCTTTGCCGATTCCGCCTGGGCTGGTGATGCTGATACGCGTCACTCTACATCCGCCTATGTTGTATTTCTCGGCTCCAATCCTGTTAGTTGGAGCTCTAAGAAACAATCCACTATAGCCCGCTCCTCAACCGAGGCCGAATATTGTGCCATTGCTGCTACTACTGCTGAGGTGAATTGGCTCACTAACTTGCTACGTGAACTTGCTGTATCAAATCCAGCTCCTCCAACAATCTATTGTGACAACATTGGAGCCACCTACTTATGCTCCAATCCTGTTTTTCACTCACGTATGAATCACATTGCCATTGACTTTCATTTTGTGCGTGATCAAGTTTCTCGCGAGTTGCTTCGCATGTCATATGTTCATACTACGGACCAACTTGCTGACTCTGTCACTAAACCTCTAGCTCAGAAGCAGTTCCTAATTCATCGGTCCAAGCTTAGTGTACTTCCCGGACCCTTACGCTTGCTGGGGCATGATAGAGCACAAAGTTAGCAAAGTATTATTAGAGAGTTTTATTCTTTCTTTAATTGTAATTCTATTATAATTGTCTCCTTATTTAGTTGACTCTATTTGCCACTGTATAGACAAAATTAGTGGGATTGACATTGCTAGATTAGTGGGATTGATTTCCCTTGCCAGTATATATATATACTTGTAAATCATTCATGTCAATATATCATTGGAAATTCATCCAATCTCTTTACCTTTACCTAGCAACCAGGAGATTTTCTAGAAGGGATTTTGCTTCTAACAGTAGGTAAAAATTGAAACTTAAATCAAACCACTTGAAATGATTTGATTGAGCTCAAAATCAAAACGTTTACGAATCACATAGACCCAAATCAAAGGTTATGGAAAACAATTTTGTTTCATTTTTATGATTTGATGATTTCGTGATACAACCCTAATATCAAAGGTCTAATTTTTATCTTTGTGAACATATTTTTATATTCACACTTTAGTTTATTTATCATTCCGTTCTCACAACTCGTAAGCACTGAACATGTGAACAAAATAACAACTTGAATATTTATCTGTGTGTATTTATATGAATGTATACACACAACAGAGTAACTTTACACCAGTGGAAGAGATTGGCGAAGCTATTTGCGTGAGCAATGTCGAAGGCAGGATTCCAGATGATTTTGCAGAGGGTGTTTACATCAGAAACGGTATGCACTTTTTCTGGTGTTAATTTCAAAATGATGATATAATTAATTTCTTCTTCAGCATCAATTGAATTATCAAATACCAAATAATTGATTAAACAATAAATGAAATGCGCTAACCCTATTCATGGAGGATTAATATCGACAATATCTGTGCTTGGAAAATCAAGCAACATATGGGTAGATGGAGAAGGAATGCTTCACGCTTTATACTTCAGCAAAGCGAGTGATGGGAGCTGGGCAACAATTTACAATAATAAATTTGTTCAAACGGAGACATTTAAAATTGAAAAAGAGAGAAAGAAGCCAGGATTCCTTCCTGTTGTTGAAGGGGATCCAGCAGCTATTTTAGCAGGATATATTTTAAATCAGGCTAATTTATTTTTATGAGGAAATTGTATTAGATGTCACTTTTTGATTTTG
>CAIGRK010007494.1:0-10905 GCA_903798315.1 Fraxinus greggii | reverse complement strand
TTGGAATTTCCTCAAAATATTATCTAGAGAAAAAGTTATGCATGTTTTAGTAAACTGAGTCAAAACAGTTTCGAGTTTTCTGTCCGACTTCATTGAAAATTTTTTTCGTACTTTAAACGTTAGCGTTAAGACCCTAAATTTTTATATGTTGTTCCTATATGAAAGTAAATGTCTCTAGTAAAATTTTATAAGTTTTCGATGACGTTTGCTAGACCAAACAAATTTTCTTTCCGCTGCTATGTAACTAACGTTTACTCTTTTCCTTCCGAACGTTTTCCAAAAATCAAATTTCACGATAATTGTCTAAGCCTATATGGATAATTACCTCCCATTACATTTTTTATCATATATTTCAAATTTCAAATTTTCCTTCATTGCAATTTATTTTGATTAAAATTAAAGAGATCAAATAAATATTTTTTTCAACGCTTCGAGTCCCCAGAATTTGGGGTGTTACAACTCTAAATCTCAAAACTTTTTGTTAGAAATTTATGAAACTTTAAATCTCAAAAATATGAAAACATAATTATTTTATTGCCAATATCCTCTATATCAAATCATTAAAAAATTATTAAATGCGAAACATACCTAAAATTTTTTTGGATTAATTCTTTAATACTTGATCTTGATTTTGGATCTTGAATTTTGAATATTGACTCTTTTGATTCTTGAGTTCTTGTTCTTGATTTTGGCTTCTTGCTCCATAATCTTGATTTTCTTCTTTTTCAATTTGATTCATGATTATGGGTTCCCGAATTCTTCAATCATTATTCTTGATTGTGAGTTTTTGATCTTCCTCTTTAATATGTTTTTCTTGTATTCCCGTGTTGATGGGAGACACAAATAATGAGAAATTATATATGGATTGGATATCATAACTTTATATATAGTGGATACCCAAAAACCCACTATTTAATTCTTTATTAGATCACTTTAATTTTAAGGTTAACTTTAAGATAGACTTTATACACAATTAATTATATATGTCGGATCACATGGTAAATTAAATACTTTTCCAACAATCTCCCACTTGGGCCACATATGTTACCTTATAAATGTGTATGGCCTTATGAGCTCAAAACTTTTACTATTATAACCAAAAGTATATCCGAACGATTTCGTCAATCAATTATGTTAATATAGGATCACAAAGGTCTTCGTTACATGTATCATAACTAACCTCCAATGGTCACATATAGATCAGGTGTGGATGACTAGCGTGAAAATTACATTTAATGTGATCCAAACATGCCTATTTCTAGCTGGTTATGCCTTATTCTTTAATGAGATCAAACCAAAAACTTTAATCAGATTGAAAACTGAACTGAATATTTTATTTATGAATTAAACTGAATATCCATGGATAAAAATATGTGTCTAAAACTAACAATATCGAGACACAAACTCTTACTAAACTAGCATATCATCAAAAGTTACAACACTCATATGAGCTTATGCTAATAAAAGACCTCGGGTGGTAGCCATTTAGTAAATTGATTCATAATTATGGAGTTTCTCCTAATATACTTTATAGAAATCTGACAACACTGTATTATTTCCTTAATAACTAGACATTTGATGTATATAAATTTTTACATAATCATGCTCTTGTTGGTATACAAGACTGCTATTGTCACAGAATAACTTAAATGGTCTTTCAATTACATCCAAAATGTGCAATCCAATTTGTCCGTCATATTACATAATCAGAATCTGATTATCCAATGATCTCCAATTGGTTCGATTTTCTGTATGTGATCATGTAATCCTCTATAAATACCGAATAACTCGATTGATGGCTTTTCCAAATATCCATCACAGAGTTACTTGCAATTGCAACTGAAAATATATATCTCAAAGACAAAATCCTTAACCTTAAAAGCATATATCACCCCCACCCCCACCCATCCCACAAACTCTACATCTTCAAAGAATCGAACATTTTTCGTTTTGAAAATTGATCTAATATTGAGATCTTTAAAAATTTGCAATCCCTTAATAGTTGCTTTAATTGGAACTTTATTGAGAATTTAACCTACAATCTTTAGTGTTTCTTCCTATAGAGATTTTGGTAAGGAGAAAGTACTAATCATACTTCTTATCATGTCCTTAAGTACTCTGTTTTGTCTCTAGTAATACTATTCATGCAAGGGGTCCCTGGCATGGCGTACTATGGGATGATTCCACATTTCTCTAGGAATTTTAGCAGAAAACCCGGGACAGCTTTCTCCTGATCAATCATATCTGTTACAATTTTTACCACCACGGCTATATATGATGTGTTTTATTCTTTTGTTGAGTTGAGTTGATTTTCAACCTCAGCCTTGTAAGCTTTGAACATATCTAGTTATTGAAATTTCTCGTGAATGAGATACAGATATAATAAATGATCATTGACCATTCCAAGAAGTCAAAGGGAATGGCACATGGATTTTCAGATGAATTAGTGTTAAGACATCCGAAGTTCTATGGACACCTAATCTCATTATGTTTGTTTGTTTTCTGTTAATGTAATTAACATAAACACTTCAGTCTAAGAAAAAGGGGATCAAGAATTCCTTCATACAAACTTTTTTCCTTTTTCTTTTGAGAGATGTGACATAATCACTTGTAACATAACGAAACAAAATTTTCATTGATTAATTTATATTTAATATCACGTGAATTCACATGAAAAGTTTCTTTACAAGAGGCAACCATATTAAGGAAATATAGGTCATCAATACTGAATAAATAACTGGTACCCATAATATTTGGATCAAGAAAAATACTAAACTGACTATTTCCACATGAACAAGAATAATCAAATTAGAACAATGTAGAAACAGAAACCATTTTTCGTTTAAAAGATGGAACCACAATTGTCTTTCTCAAATCCAAATAATAACCGGTCTTTAATGATAACCTAAAAAATCGCTATAGCCTCAACTTTAATTGATTTCCCATCACCCTACATAGATGAATCTTTAAGCATCAATTGGTTTTGATAGTTTAGGCAACTCTGCATAGACACACTTATATAAGTAGGGACACTAGAATTTATCCACCAAATATGTTTTGGTATTGAAATGAAATTAACCTCAAAACAAACAAAGGTGAGAAGTATACGTTTCTTTACACGCCAAGTGTGGTATTTAATACAGTTTTCTTTATGTGTTCCAAATTTTCACAAAAGTAACAGTCAAAATGATTTATCATTTTCAAACTTTTACTATTACTTTTGAAATGGACCAAATGCAGTTTCCTTACCGTTTATGTTGTCCTTAGATATACTTGCCAAGTGAGTACTTTCGTTCTCTCTTACTTTAGACTTTTTTCTTCTTGCACATAACATGAAATGAACTTATCAAGAGTTCACTTCCCCTTTTGACAACAATAACTAACCTTAATTAACTGAAATGTGTAGGAAGATAAATCAAAATTAAATGCATGAACAAGTTATCAGACGGCTCCAACTTTAATTTAATTTTAAAGCAAGATGAAACATATATATGATGCACACCCTTATGTTTTCTTTAGCCTTATACTTTAGTGAAACCAAGTTCATTAGAAGCGTACTAGTTTCGGCCTTATTGTCTTTCCAAATCATTTTTCAATTTCTTTAAAAAAATTCATTGGCAGTAGTTATCTTATCGGACACAACGCCCCCTGAATGTTGCTAGAATTCCACGCTTCATGATGGTAAGACTTATGCGGTTTGAACGATCTCACTTATTCCAGTACCTTTTTATTAGCGAAACTCTTATCCGTAAGAGTAATATTCTATCCAGTCCTTAATGCAAGTCTAGATCCATGTCGCCACGAACGATACAAACGTTATATTTCCAACCCTTAAACTTTGGTTCAAGCATAAGCATTGAATTGATGTTGGCAGTTATGCAAAAGTTGATAGATTAACATAATAGAGAACTTAAACATAATTAACATGTTCACATGGGAATCCATATTGAGCAATCAATAAATTCAAATAATGGTGACCGACTTAATGTTCATATAAAACGAAACTTTCTAATTGTCACATATTTATTATCATGGGTGTGCAAATAATTTGGTCAAATATTGACCTTCCTTTACGCCAATGAATATCAGTAAGAATTACGTAGACACAACCTTCCAAATAATCCAAATAAATTAATTTAGACAAGAGAGGTTGGGTGTAGAATATTTTAAATGTGCGGTTGAAAATGAGCATGTAGAAATAAGAATTTTGAAAGAATATGAGTCAAATAGGGCTAACATATATAATTTGAATAAAATGGGTGGCAATTGCATTACAAGCCTAGTAAGGATGCACAAAAAATTCGTGGAACTGCAAATCGAATCTAATCCGTTGGATCAGATCCACATGGATTCGTGGTTTTTTTCCTTGGTTTCAATTTTCAAAAACTGCATAAAATCCAACCGAACCGTTTTAAAATGGTTTAATTTTTGTCTATGAAACTTATTGCTGTTAATCCAAGGATTGATTATAACCTCAATTCCCTTTTGGCTGCTGAAGTAAGTATTTTTTTTCATCTGCCTATGTTGTTTGTGAAATAATGCTAATCATGCAATTTTTGTGATATCTGCTATATATTTTACCCAAGAAAAGAGAATAAAGGTTGCACCCTCTGTGTTATTTGTGATATGATAACTTGTTAAATAAATGTAAATATATTCACGAGTCATGACCTTTGCATTTCTAAAATTGGCACCACAATTTTTTAACAATTTCTAGCGTTTGTTTCTCTTTGAAAAATTGTCTTTATTATGTCTTTGTTTTTGTTGAGAGTATGGTGATCTATAGAATGAGAAAACATACAATCTATAGTTGTGAAGAATGATTCGGGTGGAGAAAACATGCTATTGAACCAAACTGCAAAAAATAGTTTTGTTTGGTTTGGTTTGAAAAATAAAATGATTTGATTTGGTTTGAAAAAATTTCAAATCGGACAAAATGATTTGAATTGAAAATATGGCAAAAACTGCCCAAATCGAACCTTGTTCACCCATAAAGCCTAATGCATGCAAAAGAGTTCACTGACAGTCTCGTGATTGGATGACTTTTAGAACAGTTAATAGGTGTAGTTTTACACGTGATAAAATAATAAACAGCACATGTTTTAAGTTATAAAAGGACGAGAAAATTGAATTAAATGGGCATTTTTGGGGTTTCCACTTGAAAATTGGCCAACTCTTAAATGCTATGGATGTGTGGCGAAAATTTTAAAAACGTGGACTTCAAATATATTTGGAATCTTTTAAAATTATAGCTCAAAATTTAAGGAATTTGACTAATTAACCCTAAGGAGTGCACAAAAAATGAATAATGTTATCTAGCACCAGTCTATTTAACATTATGTGATAGGTTCAATTAAAGTTGAAATTACGTACCTTTCATTTAACAATACTTATTGTCACCTAAACATATTGTAACACCAATTGTACTAAATAATATTACTCCAAAAAAATTGCACTCAAACCAGACCTGAAGCCTTTCATTACCGACTATACCAAAATCCTCAAAAATTTACACTCATCCTAAAGGTGAAACCCTTTTCTTTATGCTAGCCCCAAAAAATTAGCTCTAGCTTCACAGCTAGCCCATGTTTGACAACTATTATTTAAGAAAACTAATGTTTTTGAATATTGATTTTTAGGAGAATATATGATTGAAAGTTAGTAGATAGAAAAAAGAGTTTCGAAATAATGATTGTCAAATATATGCTTAATAATACCGTTAAAAGAGGACAAATCCTCCAAAATGAATTGGGTCTGATTGTAATATCACACCAAACCATTGCATAAAGCTACAAAGTAATGACAAGCAAATTCATCATTTCAAAATTTATTAATTAGCTCAATTATTAATGGGCGATAAGTGGCGGGTGGGAACTGGGAACCATATTATAATCATGGATACATTCATTGTTTTCTGGGTGCTTTTATTCTCTTTAGATCTTTAAAAGCGTCTTTTGGTGGATACTTTTTTCAAGTGAAATGTAGAGTTGGAAAGTAAGAAAGGGTTACAATTTCATAGAATGGCCGCTTGAATATAATTTTTGAGAAAAATAATTTTAAAAATCCATCACAAACATGCTTTTTGATTATATTTTAATAAAATAATCAAATTGTATCATATATGATGTCATCAATAATGATCTACGATGGCCACAAGGTGAGGAGTACTTGATATGCACTCTACATAGAGCACCTCATGTGAGGCCGACTACCACCATGAGGCCCTTTACGTTCACATGAGTCGTCTACCGCTACATGCCGCTAATAGCACGAGGCCGTCAACTACCACGAGGTAATCTATATTCACATTGGTCGTCTACCACTATAGACCATTTGCCACTATAAGGCCAACACCACACTAAACCCGAAAAATGGCCATGAATTGGACGGAAATCGTTGACGGCAATTATGAATACAACTAATTGATAAAGAAGTGGGGATCATCCCTTTAGAATGTGGGGAAAGTGGGAGGAGTTACGTGGGACACATGAAACCAATAACCGCTGAACAAGTATGTTGCATCAGATGCCTATAAATACCCCTAAGGTGAGAAAGGTATGGATTGAGGAACCCGGACTATTATCGATTACATTTCCTATTTTCCTAAACCATCTGCTGATTCTCAGTCGGAGGTACAATGGGGAAAGAAGCTCCAACCTCATTTTGCAGGTAGCTTTTGTATATCGGAGTAGCTGGAAGACCCTGCATTTCAAAGAAAATGTTGTGGTCTATCATATTACAATTTCATTGGCACGGTTTGTGGGAGTCAGAGTCTGTTGCAAGGGATTATGACCCACCACCATCGTCGCAGTAAACGTGATGTAGAACCAATTCAGTGTCCTAGAAACTCAATTTGAGTCAAACACAGAAAGCTGCAGGCCCAGTGCAGAACCCACTGAAGGTCGTACGGGAGCAACGACCCCAAGTCGCATAAACAATTATATTTCTTATTACTCAGCTAGCATTAGGAGACTTGGGGGCTACAGGGTTGCCGTAGATTCCTCGACCCATGATAGACTTGGAGAGAAAGATGGAAGAGATAATGGCCCAGAAGATGGATGATGCATTAACTAAAAGCAAAGATATGGAAAAGCAAATGGTTTTGGAAGAAGATCCTTTTGCACCTGCCTTATCGAAAGGCTTCAAACAACTGATGACTACTTGACCACTTACGGACCTTCATTGATTTAATGAGACTTTATGTAGCCCATGACGTAGTGATGCGCCGGTCCTTTCCCTGGACACTTAGGAGAGAGAGGCTAGAGACGGGTGGCTACCAGGAGTTTTGTTGCGTACTTCATGAGTAGCAAAAGAAAGCAGAAGACAACCATTGGATTGATGCAATACAAGAGAAAGACAAATTTTTGCAGGGGCACTTGGCTAGGTTCAGGTAGGCAACACTTGGCATAAAGGACCTTCAAATGTCTGCCGTGGTAACAGCGTTAACGAATGGGACGTGGAATCGGGCCTTTAGGATGTCACTCTCCAAAAGCCCTTCCCAGAATCGATGCTTGATCTGTTGAAAAAGTGTGACAGGTACATTGATGCAGATGAAGTAGAGAAGGTCACGAAAAATCTTAGAGAGGAATGGGACGCAGAAAGTCACAAGCAAAAGTCAGGTGAAGAGCGAAAACTCACTGATAAAGGCAAGCTGGGAAATGAGCGCATGAGCAAGGAATACGATCCAGATCGATCCATCAGATAGAGGCGAGAGAAGGTCAAGTCCTTCACCCCTTTAAATACTCCATGGACGAAGATATTGATGGAGATTCATGATATGAAAGAGCTCGACTAGCTAAGACCAATGGCAACATCAGCCAGCAAGAGGGATAAGAGCAAGAATTACCATTTCCATAAAGACCACGGGCACGACATATAAGAATGTATCCATTTGAGGGAGGAGATCGAACGCCTTTTGAAGTGAGATTTTTTGACTAAGTATGTGAGGACCGTCCACCGCCCAGGACTGGTGTAATAATTGTGATTATTGAAGAGATCACAGCAGGGGAGATTCGAGCTCAGCAAGAAAGATTATGCACACATAATTGGGGTATGCTCCATTTAGAAGAAGGCCATGTTTATTCAAAGCATCACTTTTGGTGAAGAAGACTTATTCGGCATGGTAACCCCCCATGATGATGCCTTGGTGATCGTTGACGACATAGCTAATTATGATGTTAATAGGGTGCTAGTTGAGACGGTAGTGCAACGAACATTCTCACTTGGGAAGAATTTGTGGGATTGAGAATCTCTTTAGTAAGGACGAAAGCAGTATCCACCCCCTCTAGGGATCTGGAGGAGCCACAGTAATACCGAAGATAGTTGTGGAACTTTTAATGACATTAGACACATACCCCACAAGGGTGGTGATCTCGACGAACGTTTTGGTTTTCAAGACCTCATGGTATATAATGCAATCTATGGTTGGCCTCTACTGAATGTTGCTAGGGCTATTCCTTCCACTTATCACTAAGTGATGAAATTCCCAACCAATAGCGATGTGAGATGTGTAAGGGGCTATCAACAATCTTTGAGGAAGTGTTATGTTGATAGTATAGGTACTAAAGGATATCCAGCAATTATGATGTTAGACTTTGAGCCTCTAATGGGGCAGATCGAGCCTCTCTATACTACCGAAAAAATTTCAGTGGCAGAAGGGTGTAAATTTAGCGTTGTGGATAGACTTGAAGTGAGAGAAAATAGAAGAATTGGTGAAGTGTCTGTCTAGCAATTTGGACGTCTTTGCATTGTACCTGAGCGATATACACGAGATCGATCCATCTATTGCACAACATTGTCTTGGTGTTTTATCGAGGGCTAAGCTAGTAAGACAGAAGAAAAGAAACCTTGCCCCAGAGCGATAGGCTGCGGTGAAGGTTGTGGTTGAGAAGCTACTACAGGCAGGCTTCATTAAAGAGGTACAATATTCTGAATGGTTGGAAAATGTCATCCTTGTGAAAAAAATCAAATGGAAAATGGCGTATATGTGTAGATTACACCGGTCTAAAGAAGGTGTGTCCGAAAGACTCGTACCCATTACCCAGAATAGATCACTTGGTGGATGCTACATCAGGTCACAAACGGTTAAGTTTTCTGGATGCCTTTTCTGGGTATCATTAGATCTCCATGGCTAAATTGGACGAGGAGAAAACCTCTTTCATAATTGATGCTGCGACATATTGCTATACACGTATGCCATTTGGTTTGAAGAATGCTGGGACAATTTATCAGAGAATGGCGAAAGAGGTCTTCCGAGACCTGGTTGAGAGTGTAATTGAAATATATGTAGATGACATGGTTTTCAAGAGTATGAAGACCAATTATCATGTGGATGACTTAGAGAAAGTGTTCGACGTTGCTCGATAAAATAGACTAAAATTCAATCCAGAGAAGTGTGTTTTTGGAGCAACGGGTGGAAAGTTCTTGGGTTTTATGATAACACAGAGAGGCATCGAAGCAAACTCTGAGAAATTGAGAGTAGGAAGGACATCCAAAGGCTGATAGGCCGGGTAGCAGCGTTGAATCATTTTATGAGTCGAGCAGTATGTAATTGCTACCACTTCTTCAAGGGGATTGGAGGCTCTACCAACTTTGAATAGACCAAGGAGTATAAGGAGTTACTTGAATCCTTGAAGCAGCCACTGCAGCAGCCACTGGTCTTGACTAGGCCGTGTGCAAAGGATGTGCTGAGTTTATACTTAGCAGTATCAAAGCATACAGTCAGTGAGATATTGGTGAAAAAATTCCAAAGGTGCATAAGCTAGTTTATTTCATCAACCAGGTGTTGAGGGATGCTTAAACACACTATAGACTTGCAAAGCAGTTAGTGTTTGCATTGATTGTGTAGTCAGAAAGTTGAGGATCGTATTTCTAGTCTTACACCATACAAGTTATAATAGATCAGCCCGTAAAGCAGATTTTCTATCGACTTGAAACTTCGAGAAGGATGCTGAAATTGGTGATCAAGTTGAGTAAATTTGACATTGAATTTAAGTCAAGAACGGCCATCAAGGTGTAAGCATTGGCAGATTTTATCGCGGAGCTTACTACTCCACTTGACTACCCCTCACAATCAAAGCGCTTCGAAAAATCTTCGTGGATGGATCCTCATATAGCAAGGGGTCCAGAATAGTCATCATTATGATAGGGCCGGAGTCTTAAGAGTTGGAGTATTCATTGAACGTTGAGTTCCCAACAACGAATAACGACGCTGAATGTGAGGTAGTTATCACGGGCCTGAGCTGGCAGCAGACTTGGGGTGTCGTCAGTAGAAGTTTATAGTGACTTTCAGTTGATCACTGGACAAGTGACAAGTGAATTCGAAGTAAGGGATGAGAAGATGGCAGCCTATCTGATGAAGGTTAGGGACCGCAAAAAGGATTTGTAAGTTTCAAAGTAACCAAGATCCTTCACAGAGACAACGAGTAGGCTGATGCCATGTCTAAGCTAGCATCGGCAAATTCAAAGAACCTGCCTAGTACAACAAATGTACAAGTCCCAGCACATAGTGGACATACCCGACATAGAGCATGAGAAAAGATGGTTAGACCCACTGATAAACTACTTTACAGAGAATAGATTGTTAGAGGATATATTCGAGGCAAGAAGACTAAAAGTTCGGGCAACCTCATTTACAATAATCGATGGACAGCTCTACAAACAAGGGTTCACCATGTGATATGATCCAGGGTGCCATCGACTCGAGGACAAGTCCAAGGAAGGATCCATTACTCGTGGGAGAAGGATCGAGACTAGATCGAGGACAAAGCAGGTGAAAGAGATGATGACATTGCTTGTTCAGGCTACAGTTGAGGATATGAAGACCATGATGAAGAATGGGGTAAATTCCATGTTGGGGTCGAGGTTGGAATCGGGATGGATGAACTTGATTCACGCAGCTGAAGA
>CAIGRK010007427.1:0-16156 GCA_903798315.1 Fraxinus greggii | reverse complement strand
AAAATATTTTTTTAATATTATTTTTTAATCAATTTAAATTTTATTTAACAATTAAAATAATACCTACCAAATATTTAAAATTATAAAATACTATGTTGAAAAAAAATGTGTCTAGGTGCAAAAAAAGGATAAAAAAAAAAAAGCATGCCTAGGTTTGAAGCGAGGTGTTTCGGCCTGCTTTGCGCCTCCTAAACGCATTTTTTAGAATACTGATAATCACTGTACATTTAAAATTGTTTCCAAGAATCATTTTTACTTTCAAAGTTGGTCTTTTAAGTCTCCGGCTAATTTGAAAAATTAACGATCATGTTTGTCACATCGTCAAAATCGCCATTTTTGAAAGGAAGGAAATTGAATGACAATGAAAAATAACATTGAGTGAACCTCGATTATTCAAAATAATTTTAAAGTTGAAAAGTTAATGCCAAGATTCGACATTTTATGACTTTTATATTAATGATAATGCCATGACATGCATGTCCATGGAAGATGTTTGTACATCGTGATGTTGGCATGACAGATGGCATCTCGAGGCATTAGGAAAATATCATAGCCACGTATGCTTCTCAGGGAAACCAGCTAAAGATCTCCTCCTCTCTCTCTCTCTCTCTCTCTCTCTACACTCTGCTCTCGGATTTCTCTCAAATCTCCACCAGAATATCTATTCATTTCCACACATAATTGTTGCATTTACCGTCGCTTAAGAGAAACTGGATCGGCTCTTTTGTTCAAATAAGAAATTCTTGATTCTGTCGCAGCCTTCAAAATTCCTAGAAAACTGAACCAAGGTAAGAATTTATATTATTTGTCCTTTTTTTTAACTATAAAATATTAATTTACGACAAGATATTTTGTTCTTGAATCCTAATGTTTTGGTGTATTTTGGGTTTTGGATTGAAAGAGTTTCTGTGATTAAAAAGTCAAAAATGCTGTCGCTGGCTTCACATCAATTAAACTTGAGAAAGTAACCGATCTCTGGTTTAGTAGAGTCTTTGTTTGATAGTTTTAGTTTCCATTTTTTATTACTCCGAAGAGAGGAATTATAGTTTATCTATTAATAATTTTTGGGATAGTTTAGATTTTTTCACTTAATTTCAATCTAGGCATAAATTGGGTCAACTTATTTTGCTTTATGATCTGAAGTTTGTGTTTTCTGAACATTTTTGGAAAATAAATGAATAATTTTCTACAAAATTATAATCTTTGTTAGGGATTTGACGAATTAATGGAGTGGCAGGGTAAGGAGCACAATTATGATACCACGAAGTTTGCGTGCAATAAATTCTGTGTGCTAATATTTGATTAGAGTTGAAGCTTTATCGTAATTGACCGGGATTTGTTCAAGCTCTCTGTTTGGTTTCAGGAAAATTTTGAATTAGAGTCTTTGATACTTGATTGGTAGCAGTTCACGTGGAGGTTTATGATTTTTTACATTGTGACCATACTTATGGGATAAAAAGTTCTATGGCAACATCCAACGAGAGGTGGATTGACAGTCTGCAGTTTTCCTCATTGTTTTGGCCACCTCCACAAGATGCTGAGCAACGGAAGGTGTGGTTTTTATATCTTGCACATTTCTTAAATCTGCGTTCATCTCAATATATTTTCTATGTTCGTGTTGAATCATGTAGTTTCCCTCTGATTGCATGCAGCATATTTTAGTTGCTGATTAGGTCCATGATGCATGACTTCATTTTTTATTTTTATTTTTATTTTTTGTTTCAGCAGGGTTGTGTTTTATTAAATAGGTTCCTTATGTACATATGAAAATGTGCCTTACTAGTGCTGAAGGTTTTCGATGCTATTGTCATGGGAAGGGTCTCGTGCCCAGCATTAAAATTTTAGGTGTTTGTTTCTGTGTTCTGAACCATTGATTTCCATCTTACATGGAGCTCGTAACTCTCAAAAGAAAATTTTGTGAAGTTGAGCACTTGCGCATATATAATTTTGATTGGTTAATGTCTGTCCATTTGTAACTTGTTCCAGATTTAAAATTTGTATTTTGTGCTGTAACTTCTTTTGATTTCAAGCACAAATATTGCTGTTTCAGATAGTGCTACTTATATCAGTTCAGGTGCTCATTTAACAGTCGAAAGCTTTTGGGTTTTGGCTGGGTAGGTAATGACTTTCTCTTGCTGGGTGCCCATAATAGGTATTGTTGAAGGGGATTTTTGAAGAAATTAGAATAAAAATGCAGAATATTCAGAGCCTAGAAGGAATAAAAACTATGGGAAGCAATACCGACTGTGGAGATGAGTGTTATAGATATTTCGAAAGAGTGACATTCCCTTTAAGTTTGGGATGCATACTATTGAAATGGAGCAAATTATAATAATTGGAACTGTTGAACAATAGTTTGCTCTCTGAAATTTATGTTGAAAATGAAATATTCTCACAGGAATCCTTGTCTTCAACACATCACCTCACGTGTAGGCAGTGTTCATTTATTTCCATCACAGCTTGTACATGTATACAATTTCATTAAATAGGTGATGACAAGACTTGTATACTATGTCGAATCATTTGATTTAAAAGTTTAAACTATTATAGAGGTTCACATGTATATTATTTAAATCTTGTCTTTACCACACTTCCTTACGCTCTCAGACGAAGTTTATTTTTTTCCAATCAAAGCCACCCACGTTATCAATTTCATTAAATGGGGGCGGGAGACTTGAGCCCTCTTTGCCTGTCTCTGATGGGACTTGTTGAATATAATATTTATACAATAAACATATGATTTTATTTGATAAGTTTCTAGATCAAGTGGTTCAACGACAATGATAAGATACGAAAGCCTTTGTAGTATCACGATACAATTGAATTGCATATATGCGAGGTGTCAGTGCTTCTTCTTTTCTTGAAGACTTGAACTTCTAGTTTTTACATATCTAGGTCCTCCAATGGTGACCAAAACAGGAAGTCATTTTATTACTATCTTAAACTTTTTAATTAAATCATACTGTTTCAATGTAAAATCTTTTATTTCTGATGTTTTCCTTTAGATGCCTTAAATTCACGTGAACTTTTTTAACAATTTTGTCTTTTCTTGTCCATAGGCACAAATTACTGCCTATGTTGAGTACTTTGGTCAATTCACATCAGAACGATTTCCTGAAGATATGTCGGAGGTTAGTTTATTCTTTCACATTTGATACCTTATTTGGGTATCAAACAATGAGGGGAACTTTTCGACTATTTCTCTTTCATCATCTACGTTTAGGTACTTCTTTACAGTCAAAGGTATATGTTTCTAACTGGTAACTTACTGGTTTTGCAGCTGATCCGGAGCCGATATCCCTCCAAGGAAAATCGACTTTTTGATGATGTTTTGGGTATAATTATTTCTTTTATAGACTACGTTACGGTTAACCTCCCCACCCCCACCCCCTCGCTCTCTCTCTTTTAAGTTATCATGCGAAAATATAATGTTTCCGGCCCAGTTTATGCAGCAAAATGACTTGTGTGTTTCACTGGTTTCCAGCAACGTTTGTCCTTCACCATCCGGAGCATGGTCATGCTGTTATTCTTCCCATTATTTCATGTATCATTGATGGTACAATAAAGTATGATAGAAGTGGTCCTCCATTTGCTTCTTTCATTTTCTTGGTCTGCCCCAGCAGTGAGGTATTAAAACACGAGCAAATTATCGCTTGATGTAGTTCTGTCTCTTTCCTTAATGAAAAATGTTTCAGCATGTTTAGAGCTTCTGTAATTGAATTTCTCTCTTTTCATATCACTAGTAGTAATGACTAAAGAGTATCAATTATTATAGAAATTCACCAGTTGTGATAGGCAACTTAAAAAGCTGGATGGCTCTAATGACTCAATCTTTGATTTCAGAATGAGTATTCTGAGCAGTGGGCACTTGCATGTGGGGAGATCCTACGAATCTTGACTCACTATAATCGCCCACTTTACAAGATTGAATGTCCAAATAATGAGGCAGATAGAAGCAGCACAGGAATTCATGCTTCAACAAGTAAATCAACAGATGCAGAACCTTCTTTGCCTTTCTCCCAACAAGAGAGGAAACCATTGAGGCCATTATCTCCCTGGATTACTGATATATTGCTTGCAGCACCTATTGGTATTAGGAGTGATTACTTCCGTTGGTAAGTGAGTGAATTTGATTTCATAAGAGTGTTTATTTAATCAAATTATATTGATAACAATAACTAATGAAAATTTACTAATTTTTTTAATATGAAAATTTAGTAATTTTTATTCTTTTTCATAAAATATTCAAGGCTTCCCCTCAGGCCCCTGCATTCCCTGCTTGCTAATAACTTTGTGTGCCGTGCAGTTCCTTACAATCCATAGGTTTAAACATTTGCAAACTGATTGAAAGAATTTATGAAGCAACCCGTAGTCTAGTTTTTTCTTAATGAACTGTTTATCAATTTCTACGTGGTTGGTACGATCTTGCTGGACAGGATTGTTAATTATACATAACAAAAGACATTGCTTTTTTCTTTACCACTTGACAAGATTTGCACCTACTAGTGTACATTATCTCGTGGTAGATATCCTATCAACTACAGATGCTTCCCAATCAGCAACTGTTTAAGATTCACCTGTTACCTCTCGAGTTTTAAAAAATAAATGTCCCATTCTAAATGTACTTTTTAGAAGACAAAAAATTCAATGCTTTGTTGAAGTGTGGTTTGTAAGGATTGTGCATAAACTGACACACAACAACGCTTATAGATTATGAAATATGTGGTCTTGTGTGAAAAGGGTGCAAAAGCTTTCCTACTAACCTTTGATAGGAGTTCTGGTCCATCGTAAGTTTATCTTTTAGAGTCAGGAAATCTATGATTTTGCTCAATAGGTGTTTCGACTTGTCTACATCCTACCAAAATTTAGTTTTTTTGAGATCATATACATGTGTTGAGAAATCAATATTCCTCCCTAGCTCGTTCCACCTCAATTCCCAAGAAATATTTTTACTCATCTCTGTTTTTGATTTCACATTCTCGTACCGAGATTTTTAGCTGATAATCTCTTCAGTATTATTTCCATTCCAAGTTAAGATGATATCATCCCCATAGAGTTCATTTTGGCTACCAAGCAACGACAATTAATAAGGAGAGTGAAATTCGAGTACAGTTCATTTTGTCTACTGAATATTAAGATTGCAAATGCTAGTAGCCAAGCTGCCACGTTTTCTTCTTCACCATCTTTGACCTTCCCACTATTCACACAAGACATCCCACTATTACCCGTTTACTCCTCTCGAATTTTGGCTCAGATTGGTGGAAGACCATTGGAATCTTTACACTTGGGAAGGAAAACAATGGTGGCAAGCCAGGTACCGGTGTTGGAAATGAAGAGAACCGATAAGGGTCTTGGTCCTTTTGGACTTCTAATTTTATTGTGATTCTGATTTTTTTTCTTTTGCAATTCACGGACGACATTTTTCTTTTTAGGTAGGGTTGTTCAGCTTGTTTATTTCTTAGGTTAAATTCAAGAACATAACGAGTTTAATAATCAAAACTATATAGATGAATAAGAATATAATTTCTGACCGTATTTCTCTAATAAAAGTTTACAATTTATAGAGTACAATGATCACTAATTTAGGGAACTAATTCTATACAAAGAAATAGGGGCCAGATTTTTAGCAATTAAATTAGGATAGGAATCAATCTATTTACAACTATACAATCTTGGAATCAAATCAGGGATTTAATTCCTTTTTGCTGTCACATATCTTTGAGGATTTGTTAATAAAAACCGATTTTAATTTTATCATAACCAACCAGTCAGTTTGGTCCTGTTTCGGTTTGATTCAGGAGGTTTCGTTAGAAAATGCCGACCCCTAGATTTTAGGCATGAACTAGGTAATTACAGCCACAATTCTTAATATAGGGAATTACTATACTCCACCATAATGAGTATACACATTTAGAATCAACAAATTCCAAGAGTTCCAAATTGATCCATGTCTAACAAACTCGCTAAAATTTTTGGTGTAACTTCCATTTTTGGCTTTCTCGAGAGTTCATCAACCTTCGACATAAATTTCACCACACTCTGCATCAATATCAAACTAATACTCGTGCACAATTGCGGGCCTGCTAGCAATAATAATACATCACTACTGAACTTGTTGGATAATGACATGTTATGAGCATGAAGATATCCTTATCAAAGGATATCCTTGTTTCCCATGGAGAGAGTCACATACTATTAACGACAATGTCAGTACATGAAAATACTGACTTCGAGCAATAGGTCAAAGCTTCTCTACCTTGTGGACAAATTTTCTTGAAGTATATATGCTACTCAAATCTACTCAAATATGGGTAGGTCTTCATTTCAAAACACTGTGTAACCCGTATTGTATCCTTGACCTGAACCTAGCACAAGCTAAAATCAAATCTCCTGTCAATTTTTTTTTTTCCTGATATTTTTGTTCATTTCTTCTAGCTTGACGATTCACCCTACTCTACCGCAAGGAAGAAACTATGTAATGATACAATTTGTTGGGAATCTGGACCACTTTCCTGATGTCATCCTGGTATGGAAATATCCTCTTTTGAGAAAATTTCAAGAAAAACAAAGCAACAGAAATTGAGAATAATAACAAAACGAACCAAACAAGATAATTTGCATGGAAAACTCCAAAAACTCCATAACCAGAGAAAAACTGTGGACCCGAAAAGACAGAGATTTCTCTATGAGAAAAATTGTTCAACAACACTATCTCTTTCGCATTCCAAACCTCAAGACACTCAATAACCTACATACTAGAAAAACTCGTAGACAATGGGTGACAGCGCAAGACCAGAAGGATCCCAAATTTCACCCCAAGATAGTCCATGAATATCTCATGGATTAGGATGAATAAAGCACTAAGAATAAGCCTCTATTTGTAGGTACATAAGAGAGTGTTTTGATTTGTATTCTATGTAAAGATTCTTGTCAATCCCATTACACATCCTATTCAATGTGGGATAAAACAATCTAATTCTTATTTTAGTTAGAACAATATCAAGTTAATCCTGACATGGTTAGCCTCCATTGTTGACCTTCTTTCATCTCTTTTCATCATACTAGAAGTTAGTCCAGAAAATGCAACCACGACGAGCCTTCATTAGGAGAGAGGAAAACAGTTACTCTGTGGTGATAGATATTCCAATTGCTAAATCCTCTTATTCTGCTTCTGCTAAACCCGACTTGAAATTGCTTTATTATGGACTAAGAAATACCTGGAGGAAGAATGATGATAAGTGTAAAATTTGGTTTGACCACTCTAATAAGCCTCGTCATACAAGGGCAACATGCTGAAAAATACATGGGAAACTGCAAGATTATGGCGGAGGTCGTAGACAACCAACAAGCATGCCTATTGAGGAATAGGTAGAGCACTTCTATAGGATTATGACAATCTCTTCCAATTCTTCTTTTTCTACAAATCTGGCCCAAACAGGTAAATCTTCTTGCTGTCTTCCACTCAAGAGAATCCCAAAATCAGAATCTTGCAGCATTCATATTTTGCCATAGGGTAAAACTTCTTTCCGTAGAAGTATCATGACCCATGCTTATATCCTGTCCAATGAGAAAGATCCATCTGCCGCTTTATTTTTATCCTGAGCATGGAGAATAACTTGTAAAATTATGACACAAGCTAATAATATGATGAGAGGCATGAGAATCAATTATCCGTAAGTTTGGATTTTTTAGGGAAGAGGTTGGACTTTTTATACCTAATTGATCCTTTGAACAAGACCCTATTTTAGTAGATTTGCTTTTCTTTATATCATGTCTTCATGGACTCCTTGTCTACTTAGTGAACTGCATGGAAGAAAGTCTAGTTGTCTCTCAATCGCATTAATATTCACCACGTTTGATACCAAAGGTGACCGGGATTTGTGAGGCCACTCTATTATTTCATCTTTGGGTGGAGTGCTTGTTCAACTTATGGACCTTAGGAGTGCTATTGCTGACATGATCTGTCATAGGGAGGTTTTAAGTCGTGAATAGCTGCTCGAGGATCTAGTTATTGCCTTGTGTTTTCTGATGTGTCCCTCAAGTCCTGGTTTGATACTTTATCAGTCTGGTGGATGACGATATTCCTCCCCCTTGACTTCTGTTTCATTGGTTTGGTTAGTTGTTAGGCATTGTGTGCTCTAGAGCTCCTTTTGGGTCTTCTTCCTTGGTTGGGGAGTCTGCTAAAAGCCACATCATGGGCCTTGGTGGGGAAAGTTTGCTTCTTGTTGGACTAGTTGTAACTAGCTTAAGAGCTCAAAATCGTGGGTCGAAATTGCAAGGAGCAAAGGACCAATTTAATCTTCAAAATAAATTTGTTTTCTGTATTGCTATCTTTAGATTGAGGGGGATTATTGAAGATTTGACTTACCCTATTTAGTAGAATCCTAGATAAGCTGGAAATAAGACATATCTTCACACCACCTTGAGGGGGATGGGTGGAAGATTTGACTTCTCTTGTTCAATCAAATCAGACAATCTGGGCTTCTAATTTGTTTTACTTACTAAGAGATTCAACCTAGGTTTTTTTATGACATTATGGTAGTTACTCTGAGAAGATTATGGTTGGTACAAATTTATATTCTTCTTATTTCTCTCAATTACTTTTACTCTATATACCCAACAATCTTGAATAATATTGAATTGGCATTAGATGAAAATCTTCCTTATGTTCATGAAATTGAAATATTCGCGTATTCATAGGTGTGGCGGTGTCATGGGGAGATATGAAGCTGGAGAACTAAAGCCGCCTTCGACGGGTTAGTAGATTTTCTATTTAGTGACATTTTCTACAAGTTGCATATACCTCTTGATTTTTTTATTTTTATACTTTTAGTTCTAACAAGAGCTGGGAAGTTGTTATCAGCCATAATGTTTCTCATATGCTTTCATAATTTAATAATAATTTTTAACTCCTATTAAATTTGTTGTCCCTGCTGCTATTGCTTTTTAGACATATTTACTATTTCTTTGTGGTATTAAGGTAAGATCAGCGGAATATCCTGGAAGCATGTGAGTACAAAAATATTGACTGGCTTCTAGGACTAAGCCTTTTACTAATTACACTGCTAGCATTGTTTTTGAAAGTTCATTTGTACTGAGGGATTTAGGACCAATATATAATCCTGGTACGGAAACAGGGTTATTTATGTACAAATAGTTTGTTTTCTTTACAGTGTGAGCTGAGGTTTAACGAGTTCAATAATTTTTGTTTAATAGATAGCTTCTTTGGGCGAAGAGGAAACTTTTATTGGATCTACTGTATGGAGAATTTCGTTCATGGACTCGCCACATTTTTGCGTTTATCAATCTCTCTTCTTTTAGTTATCTTTTGTCTTGTTTATTGTCAACGACATATATTTGAAGGACCAGTGTAATAATTTTCCTTGCAAATCTCTACTCATAGTTATTCTTATGATGTGATACGGTCCTCTCACACTCGTACATCTGACTTCCTATGGCCTTCTTCATTTTCTTCAAGCACAAATTTAAATTACAAGTTTCCAAAGATCCTTCAATAGTTTAATTAGCTTCAAACATAGAGAGAAAATTGTTGTTCTTTTTCGAAGGCTAGGAAGTAGCGACACGGACACTTGTCGGACATGTCGACACTCGATTTTTCAAAAATGTACTGACACGACACATCGATTAAATTCCTAAAAATTCTTCATTTATATAATATAAATTTACTTTCATACTTATTGTTAATTTTTCTTTTCGAAATTTTTTAAATATGAGTATATATTTGTTATTTAATAATAACTCTGAGTTAGAAATATATAATTTTTTTAAAAAGAAAAAATGACCATGGGTGTTTGAGGAGTGTTGGCATCCTATGTGTTGGGCACGAACACACTACCTAGTTGAAGTGTCTGTACTGCAGAGTTCGAAGGTGTAGGAGTACTCTACATTTTAGGAGGACCCAAGATAATCATCATCTCTTCTTTGATGAAAGTATTATTGTTTTTATATTCATTAAGGTGGTCAATTAAGAGCATGACGATTATCATGAAAGTTGAAATATGCTGTGTGTATAACAACTCACTTGTCAAATCAACTCTTCCCTAAAATAGATGGCATTGAATCCCACTGGAAGAGTTACCCACCAAACTAAGGTTTTCATACCCCAATTCGACCAAGCAGTAGAGGATGAGACCAAGCAGAGAAGTGTGCAACCAATCGAGACACTTACATATGCATACATAGAGGGTTGTACACACAGATAAAGGGTCGCAAGAGCTTAGGTTGAGCGGGGATCAACGAGAAGAGATTGGCAAGGCCTGGAGAAGGGTCGCACAACCTTGGGTTGACCAAAAATAGAGATTGTTGGAGCGGAGTTGACCAAAACAAAGGTTTTAAATGGCATAAGGCATAATAAGGTGTGGAGGTCAAGCCTTAAGTCTTACGAATATAGGCGTGCTTAGGGGAAGCTTAGCGTAATAAAGTGTCCAGACTAATAAATAAATAATATATAGCTTGAAAATTTGTAGAAACTTTATATGTACTTTTCAAGTTTCTAACAAAAAACGTAATATTTAAAATCATGAATACTACAATTACTTAGTAATTAATTTCTACGATTAGATTAGATATGAACATAGCCTAAAACTTGTTTAACTCTTTGTTGGTGGCAGATTGAAAGTCAGAGAAGTTTTGAAACATAAACTAGACAGTGAAAATGATGAATGCTTTGATATATATATTAAGTCATGAATGCTTTATCCAGGACATAAATAAAATGGAGTTTGGGACTGTTCGTAACTGGGTTTGGGCTAGGTTGGATTTTTATTTAGGCTTATTTCTATTTTTAAGTTTTAACAATGGTTCGCCTTTTTCCGCCTAGGTATGCCTTATAGTCAACGTAAATTTGACCACATTTTTTCCCACCTTGCTCGTATACTGGCGTTCTATGAGCACCGCGCCTAGGTGCGCTACCTAGGTGTGCCTTTGAGAACACTCTAAAATAGAGATTGCAGGAGATAAGAGGGTACAGCCAAGAGGTTTGGATTTTTTGTGGAATTGAATTAGGGGTTTTACAACTCTTGTTTGGTGCACATTTTTTCCCCAATAATGCATTTTTTCTTTGATGCGATGGGGAATATGAGGTTGAAAAAGAATGAAAAGTTATTGATGTGTTGGAAAATATTATTTTATTGAAGAATGTGTAATTAAAAATGAGTAGAAAAATGACTGAAAAAATAATGTGGCTCAAAAAGTGGCTCAATTTGAAACCTAATTTTAAAACCCCTAATTCTCTAAACTTAAATGCTCTCATACCAAGTAGACATTTGGGCTGAACTTGATTTATTCCAAATCCAATCAATGCTAAAGTATAATCCTATCTATAAAATCCTATTACTACATTAATTCCTAGCTAGAATAGGATATAAGATAGAAACATAACTCTTGTTCTATCTTGATCTCCTATTCTAACAGTGATGATAGTTGATAGTTCTGATTTGAAGTCCTTATTTGTTTTTAATACCTTTTGGTAGTCAGCTAGTAGTTGGTACAAAAATTCAGACCATTTTTTTCGCCTATAATTAATGACAATCACTAAATAAAAAGACATTGTTCTATTACCTAGACCAGACCTTGTTACTGCTTGCATAACATAGTGAGACATAAGATTCTAGTGAATGTAGAGTGACAAAATGATGCTTAATTTTCTAACATCATGTGACTTTTAAGTTATTATGTAGTAAACACAAGTCTGCAGGATCCTCAATGTTCAGCCATTATAGGAAGTAATCCAACAATACTTTTCTTGGTGCTGAAATAATATTATATAATCAACTATTGTTTGGGTTATAATTTTCTCCGAAAGATGAAAAAACTGTGCTTCTGTCGAATAGTTTTCAAATGCTTGTTTTGCTGAACCAAGTGCTGTCTGAAGGGATAGATGATGTCCTAGACAGTGAAGTGTGCTCTAAATGTTTCTTCTAGGAGCCGGTCTGACTTTTGATATGTTATTGATATGGTGTGAAATTAGTTGCTTGAGGTTTATACTGTCTAGATTGCATTTTGCGATTAATTTTCTGTATTTGAGATTTACCCTCATTGCCCATGAAGTTAGTACCACCATTTCTTTTCATTTGCTTTCTTTTGGAATTTGCATAATTGCCTCTCCATTGATCTACCAATTAATAAATGGAAAGCTACAGGAAACCAAAATTGTTATGGCAATTGTCAATGCAGCGAACCACGACATAATATCGAATTATTCATTCATAGGCAATGTTTTGAAAACCTGACCGGACATCGACTCGGAAAAGGTAAAGGGTCAAAGGGTTGAACCCAGGTCGAACCGGAGTTGAACCAGTCGGCAAAAATATTCAAAAATATCCGTTTAAAAAAAAATCCGAATCTAATTAGTCAATGATACCAATTTAATCATACTATTAGCAAATGCGCTTATTTCTAATTTATTATCATTACTTAAATATTCTTTATTTAGCAATAATTTACTGCAACACAAAAGGAAAATAATATTAAACTAAAAATTGATGGGACCCATCCACTTCTTTTAAACAAAAGTGGAGCCTGAAGGTTATCTATCTTCTTGATTTGGGAATTGAGGGAGATCGCCATTGCTGTCACTGGAAGAAAGATGAAGTAGAAACGACTCAAAATCGAAAGTTCAAAGATCTAAAAAATAGAAAGCAAAAAAGAAAAAAGATGGGAAATAAAGCAACTTTATCAAAGGTAACATGAAAAGGCTAAAAATCACTTCTACATCTAGAAAGAAATCAAAAAATGGCCTTATTTTTTTTCTATTCTGTAACTTGATTCTGACCACACAATTCGTAAAACCGCTTTTGGGTCTCCAATTTTCAGTTAACCGGCCGGTTTAGCAGTTTTGACGCCGATTTTTAAATGAACGGTTTTACTAGCATAACCGGACCGATTTTCCGGAGGTCCCCGGTTTTTTTTGGTTCACCCGGCTGGTCCGTTCCGGTTTTGAGAGCACTGTTCATAGGACATTGGAGATTTTCATTTATATCTCACTGTTATGCTCAACACATTCACTTACACGTATACTTCTAAATTGGAATCTTGAATATAGACCCATGATGCCATATGCTCCTGTTAGTTTTCCTTCCTAACGAGTATTTGTTATTTGGGTTGTTAAACATGAAAACCACAATATGTTGGAATGAGGATGACTTATTATTCACTTATATTGTCTTAGCTTCTTCTCGTGGATCTGGAAAGCATCCACAGCCAATACCATCAACTCCTAGATGGGCAGTTGCTAATGGTGCTGGGGTCATACTAAGTGTATGTGATGAGGAAGTAGCTTGTTATGAGACTGCTACCTTAACTGCAGCTGCTGTTCCTGCACTTCTGCTCCCTCCCCCAACAACGCCTATGGATGAGCATCTTGTAGCGGGGTTACCAGCTCTTGAGCCATATGCACGTCTATTTCATCGGTATTTTTCTGGGAATACTTTTAGAACAATCAATTTATTCAAATAGCTAGCTAAGTTATTCTTCTGGCATAGGTATTATGCAATCGCTAGTCCAAGTGCTACCCAAAGGCTGCTTCTTGGACTTCTAGAAGCTCCGCCATCCTGGGCTCCGGATGCACTTGATGCTGCTGTACAACTAGTGGAACTCCTTCGAGCAGCAGAAGACTATGCCTCAGGGATGAGGGTAAGTTCTCTCTCTTCATTTCTTTTTCCCTTTAATATGAATCCAAAAAGTTATTATAAAGAGGGGAAGTTTGAATTGAGATGTCTTGAGAAAATTACATAATAGAGTGCCGGTGATTTCACAAAGAGCTACGTATCTGCTTATTAGTTTACCATGTTTATTTCTGTTTTTGGTATATGAGCTATGTATATGCCTCCACACCTTCAGATCTATGTGAATTGAACTTTGTGAAATGATTAAGTCGCCTTATTATTATGGGCTGAATTTCTAGTTTAACATTGCTTATTGGGAATAATTTGTTTATTTGAATTTTCTTTCTTTTAACTTGGGTAAATGCCTGGTTGGTCCAAATTTTTGCCTTGATTATCTCAGGCCCCATTGACCTGCTGCTGCAATTCCTGATGGAAAAATTCTCTTAATAAGCTCTTGGTCTTAGTTTCCACCTATTAGGATTTGTGGAAAGCCCAAAAGTGGAGACAAAGAAAAAGTAAAGGATTTTATATTGATAAGAAATATAAAGCACTACAGAAAAGTTTATATGTGCAATGCTTCTAGTGACTAAACTAGATTAACTATCAGCATTATGTACAAACTATGCCATTGAGTAATCACACACACGAGATGCAAAAATTACAAGTCATGCCATTTTCTTAACTGCCCCCACAAACTAAAGATAATCTAGTCCTCTACGTTGAGTTTTGTATTCTACAAAGGAAACCAAGACGTGGAATTGGGTTTGGTGAGAACAAGTGCAGTTTATTCTTGAGAGGGAACGTGAAGCACCTGGATCTCTTTCTGCACAACTTTTTTCTTGCACAAAATAAAGGTCTTACTCACCATGCTTGGCCTGAGCATTGAGTACCTGATTTGCTGCGAGATGAATGGTTCTCAGATTACCTCAGCATACCTCCGGAACCTTTGTCGCTGCAATCTTGAGTTCAGGAAGCGATATGAGGTAGCCAAGTTCGTTCAGCTACTACACTTGCTAGGCTCATGCACTCAGCCTCAGTAGATTACCAGGAGATGGTATGTTGCTTCAGTGAATACCAGGACACCAAATTTGAGCCATTGTACACCCAATATGTGAAGTAGACCTTCCTATCATCAATGTCCGAGGCCCAATAGGCAGAACAATAGCCTACCAAGTGTCGATGGGAAGACTTGCGAAGACGCAAGCTATATTCACTCTCTCCCCCAGAAAATTGAAGGATACACTTAACTGATCTTTAATGGACTTGACGGGGTGAAAAAAATCTATTAGTAAGTAAGCAATCTTAATCCTGGTAATGGTGAAATATTAAAGAGTTCCTACCACACTGCGGTACAATAAAGGAATACAACTAGTTACAGCTATTTTCTATGCATCTCCTCGAGCTAGTTCAAATATATCTATCATTCCCAGCATGAACAGAAAGTGGATCTTGATAAACTTTTGAATGGATGATTTTCCCATAAGGATTCTTTACATTATATAGGAATAAGTACAATTTAAATATGATTAGTGTAATTATAAGCTAAATACAATTATATACAGAATTATGTTAAACAGACTATTTGGCAAGTCGTAATCTTTGACAATCTTTGTAATCTTTATATCAATCTCTGTCGATCTCATTGACAGATCTTGGTAGCTAGGGACGGAGCTAGAAATCTTGTTTAGTGCAGGAAAGATTTAATTAATAAGATTCAAAATAAGGTAATTCAAAACGAATATTAAAAATATAATAATTCTTTCATTTACTACACATGAAGCCTTAAATTCATTGATACGGTTACATTGCCATGTCTTTGGCATATAGACTATTTTGGTGTCATGCTAATGATCGTGGATCAAGTGACACCTCTAAGTGAGTGTATTTAATTAAGCATAACAAAATTTCGTTTATTAATCTTTTATGTACTAGTGACTTTTTTTTGGAAAACAGCTTGTTTGACAAGCCTAAAAAGAGGTGAAGTTACTTCTAATTAACTTTTTGTCTCTACTTTGACTATCGCATTTTTTCTTATATGTTTTGAATGTATCACTTATTTATTCTAATTTCACAAAAAATAAAAAAATAAAAAAATTCTTATTTTAAAATTTACTTCTTAAATTTGAAAGTAAATTTACTTTCTTAGCCTTTATATGCGTCTTCCAGTTTGTGTGTTGAAATTTTTTTTTGCCGCAATAAGCTGGTAGTGTAATGCATTTACTACAAATATGTTGTAATGCCATAGAGTAAGTTGTTGAATGTATGGTTGAACTAATATTTTATTTTCCAAGGTGGTCCTGCACAACAGATTCTTGTTATCAGAATTACTTTATTGATGATTTCAGTCCATTCTAAAGAAATCCTAATTCTTTTCTCTATTGGTGCAGCTTCCAAGGAATTGGATGCACTTACATTTCTTGCGTGCAATTGGGATTGCAATGTCCATGAGAGCAGGTATTGCTGCAGATGCTGCAGCTGCTTTGCTTTTCAGAATACTTTCTCAACCGGCCTTGCTTTTTCCTCCCCTAAGA
>CAIGRK010007425.1:0-18129 GCA_903798315.1 Fraxinus greggii | reverse complement strand
GGTGGTGGTGGGGAGAAAACAGGTGGAGGTGGTGAAGAAACTAGCGGAGGGGGTGAGTGGACAGGAGTTGGTGGGGAGGAAACTGGTGGAGGTGGAGAATGGGCAGGAGGTGGTAGGGAGAAAACAGGTGGAGGTGCTGAGTGGACTGGAGGTGGTGGCGACTGAACAGATGGTGAGGGTAATGGCGAGGAATTCTGTGGTGGTGGAATTGATTTTACTGGGTCTGGAGCAGGTGCTGGTGAGTGATTTGGCTTAGAAGGTTTGGGCGTTGGAGCTAATACTGGGGTTGGACTTGGCGAGTGGACAACTGGTGGGGGAGTCATTGATTGAACAGGAGGTGGAGGTGACGAGGAAACTGGTGCTTGGGGCGATGGGGTGGACTTTGATGGTGGTGGAGTCTGTTTCACCGACTTAGAAGGTGCTGGTGAGGGAGATGGCTTAGAAGGTTTTGGTGTTGGAACTGGTTTTGGACTTGGCGGGGGTGGAGAAGAAGCCTTTTGTGGTTGTGGAGGCTTTGATTTTGGACTTGGTGGCAGTGGAGACAGAACTTGTGGAGGTGGAGTGGGTGAGGCAACTGGTGGGGGTTTGGTGGTGGAAGGTGGAGAAGAAGCCTTTGGTGGTTGTGGAAGCTTTGGTTTAGGACTTGGCGGGGGTGGTGAAGGCGGCGAAACCTTTGGTGTCTCAGGCTTTGGTGACTGTGGTTTTGGTGCCGATGGGGTGGAAGGAGGTTTCTCCTGTGGTGGGACAGGCTTATACCTTGGCGGAGTTACAGGCTTTGGCGATGGAGTAGGTTCTTGTGGGGGCTTTGAACCAATGCCTGGGTTTGAAGGTCTGCAGCCTGTAGCAGTGCAATTCACAGGTCGACTCAAGGCAGCCTTGCAGACCTTTTCCGATCTTTGGTTATTTCCTGCGAAACAATTATTTTTGTCATCCACGCAAAGGTCTTGCACTGCATTAGGTTCGCACATTGGATCCTTGGCTGTAAAGTAGTTGGAAGAGAACGAGAAATTCTTCAAATTTGGTAAGCTGCAAACTGTTTCAGGGACGTTTCCTCTGAACATGTTGTTCGAAATTTCTAAGGTTTCTACTTGCTGCAGATACTCCAAACCTTCAGGCAGGTCTCCAATTAACTTGTTGCTGCTTACGTCAATAATGATTGTGCCATTCAATAGTGTAATTTCCTCGGGCAAGCAACCGGAGAAAACATTGTTCGAGAAAAGAACCTCCTCCATTGTGTTACCCATTTTGCCAATGCTGGTTGGAATGCATCCAGTGAATTTGTTATTGGCAATCACAATTACTGACGCTGGGGAATTGCCAAAGCTTTCGGGGATGTTGGAGTGGAATCGGTTGTTGTTAACAAAAATAGCATCAAGGTCCTTGTGGAAGAGTTCGGGAGGCAAAGCCCCTTCAAAATCATTGTACCTTATATCGAGGTATTTGAGAGTGGGTAAATCCAAGACAACCTTAGGGAAAGATCCAACGAAACGATTGTTACTAACATCGAGCTCGTAAAGAAGTTTCAGTTTAGAGATGCTCTTTGGAATTATTCCACAAAACCTGTTGGAATTCAGATGAATAAGGCTAACATCGGTTAGAAGCCCGATTTCAACAGGGAGATGTCCTGCAATGTTGGCATGATTCAAATCGACACCAGCAACCACGGTTGTTTTGGGATCGTCTAGCGCAGGTGCACAGAATACACCTGTGTAGGCGCAGACATCAGCGCCATCCCAATTAGCCGTAAAGTTTAATGGATCAGAATAGATGGCTTTCTTCCACGCCTGGAGGCCAATATAAGCTTGTATTAGCTTTGAATTCTCGAAGTTGATATTGACATCGACCTCAAATGACATATCATCGGAAAGGTCTCCATCCTCAGGGAGAGTCAAAAGCTGGCGGCGGACAATATATGCTACCTCGCCATCAGTTAACGCTATAGACAAAGTAAAAAACAAGAGAAGGGAAAGGAAGAGAAAACAGGCACAGGCCTTCGGGTTTGCCATTGTTAAAACTCCCTAGGACAACCCCAAGGCAGCTTATAGTACATACGGACTGGGAGAAATGAGGATGTTATATTATTGTTGAAGAAAGGATTGGTGGAAAGCTATTTGTGGAGGTAGAAAATAGGAGCTCCAAATACCTCCGACACCACAGAAACAGAATTTCAAGGTATCTTCTTTTTGAGACAAGACATACATGGGAGGTTTTGCTTGCATTCCGGGAGAGCTTGTTTCAATGAAAAGGGAAGAGCTAAAAATGGATTATGACCAAGTCTTCCAACTGATTGTAGCCTATTTCCAGCATATGATCAGTTGTGCTTATTCTTCATGCTGTTGAGTCAAAAATTTACTTTGTTGAAATTACCTTGCACGAAAGCAACTAAGCAAGAATAATCTACTTATATCTTGTTTATGTCCATCTTTTGCTTACATTGGGCACCAATTAACACTAAATAATGAGATCATGTTCATAAGAGTAACATAATGTTAATATGTTGTGTTTTGGTTGTTAAGAATTTAGTCGCTTTAGATCTTTGAATAGATTTAATAATGAATTTTTAATGGAGCAGCAAAAAAAATTCATATAGCCTATCTCAAATTTATGAGGACAACAGCAATTCATATAGAATTCGACAAAATAATAACAAATTCTCCACTGAAAAATAAAACATCTAGCCATCAACTTTCAATTGCATCTAAATGAGCATTTGAGTCTTCATTCAACTAATCTTGACATTTAATCTCAACTTTCAATATTTATAAGGATTTACGTCCTCAGTCAAGTAGAATGGAAGCTCGGGTTCTCCTTACAATATACAGAACAAGGATGGGAAGAGAACAGGGGAGCTGGGACAGGTGATGGTTGAGAGTTGGAGAATCAAATGTTACGAAAAATTGAGTGACCGACTAACCTAATGCTCATTTAAGTGTAAAATGACTTTTTGGGTGATATGCAAAGGGCGACATCAAACCATTCTAGTAAATGTAAAAATGAGAAGTATCGAGGAACATAAAAGTTATAATTAGCAATAAACTCGTACACAGTATGTAAACCACCTATTAGGTAAAGATGAAGCTCCTAAGGCAGTGTAATTTGCAAAAAAAATCTCGCGTAAAATTCGGTGTTTTCTTGCTAATATACAATGGCATCATAGAAGTTCTATAAAAAGTGTGTGAATGGAGCCGTGAGAGTCGTGAAGATATACAAGGCATAGAGTGAGTACTGTCGAAGATTTCCCACCTCGTACCATGAGTTCAACACATTGTCATTCTTGTCCATGCCTGAGAAAGACAACCGTATTCCAAGGTCACAAGGCATCGATCTACCATTGACTTCACATTTTGAATTTGGAATTGCACAATCCGTGTTGTTTAGGCAAATAAACGAGTCCCCGGTGCACAAACCGCACCCAAACGTCTTCCAAAATAAACTTTGGAGAATGCCATCCTTGAATTCAAGAACCTTAGGAACACAATATATAATTAGTACTTTTGCACAGTCCATCGTCATTTTAGGGAAAAAGAAAAGTCCCGTGCGATGGTTTTACCTGGGTAAAGCTAGTTACAGTGTTAGTGTCATCCGCAACAAAGATAGGAACTGATCGAGCTGCATAATGTTGTCCAGCAATGCAACCATATAACCTCCACACATTCTCTAAGAATGTTGGAAAATCATGATAACATAATCATATATCTAATTCAGCCTTTTCTTGGGCAGTAACAAGAAAGAAAACTAAGTTGTGTCATTCTTCCGACTTGTTAACAAACTTTCTTTCAGTTTTGTTTTTTTTGTTTTTTTTTTTTGCTTCACCAGTATACAATGAGATTATTCGATGATCAAAAACAGAGATTTGAGTATGAACTCATTTTCCCTTTAGCTACCATGAACGTTCATAAAACAATGGTAGAACAAGAATATAACTACCCAACCATACTTTGGTACCATTACATTAAAACTGATAGACCACAACATGATATCCAATCATTTGGTGCATGTTTGGTACTCTTTTTCTTCGAGCACGTGGGCGACCATCCAGGCCCAAGGGCAGCTGCCACATAACTGCGTCATAGTTGCAACAATAAGCCAATCAATTAATTTTTCTCTAGTCACGCTCTGCTCCCAACTTATATCCTTGAGAGAGCAAGCAAAAGCTGCAAAACACAAATGGAAAAATGGGACATAAACATCCTCCACAAAACATGCACTGGACAGAACCAGGATCCCACCTCCATTTCATCCGAGTCATCCTCACTATATTGCAATTTATTACCCATTGCATTCATTTCGTCTTAATCCACGTGACAGTACAACCTTCATTTCATTTTCATCTGGTCCATGAGGGTCATGTCCCCATAGAACCATTAACCAGCTCATATATCTGACCCTGATTGGTGATTATATTGAATTACTACAAGGAATTATCCACTTGTACAGAACTCTTTCTTCTGTAAATATGACAGAATACTCACATGGGAGTTGGCTCCATGTGAGTAAAATATTATTATAAAAAAATAGAGCCCACCCCCATGTGTGTATTCTGTCATTTTTACAGAATTTTTTTTTTTGCTGTAACTGCAGCCTCTCTCTATATATAATCATCACATAGATAATAAAAATATAATCATTAGCTCAATATATGTCTCCAGTATTTACAGAGTTTGTCCTGACAAGATTTATTATAGGTAAAAATTGCAAAACCATCAGAAAAAAGACATAAAATTACTATTCTGGTGAGATATGACGTACAAGATTCAGACTTTTGAACCTCAAGGTACAGAAGTTAAACAACATTGAAAAATATGATGCCAGCAATAAGTATATCCAAAACGAGTCTGTACTCCAAAGGCACGGGTAAATACTTTTCGAGTACCTAATATTCTCCCAAATTTATAGATACAAAACTGAAAGTGAACTATTACTGACAAGCTATTGGGAGTGAATTCAGAATAAGAACTTGCCATTGTGTGACTCAGTAGCTCCTCTTCTTGGTAGAATTCTGTTGGAGAGGCTCTTTCTGATTTATTCTTAACTATACTCGAGATTTACATCATTGGGAACTTTTTTCGACAAAAACTCATCAATGTTTCCTATCCCTTCGATCAAAGAAATGTAAGTACTGTCATTGGGAGTAACGCCTTTGCTAACCATTTCTTTGAGGAGTTCCTCGGCGTGATACCCTTCTCCGTTCCTGCATAAGCCTTGTATAAGTGCATTGTAAGTGAGAAGGGTGGGATTGAAACCTATGCTTAGCATCTCGTCTCGAACTCTAAGTGCATCTTTCACGTTGCCTCTCTGGCTATACCCACTAATTAGGGTGTTGTAACTGATATAATCAGGTCGAATTCCCCTTCTTTTCATCAAATCAAGAAGGCTATAAGCTTCCTCAACCTTTCCATCTCTACAATAACCTTGCATTATAGTGTTGTAGGTCACTTCATCAGGTATTACTTTCATTGATTCCATCTGTTTTAAAAGTGAAAGAGCGCGCTCAACATTCCCGTTAGCACAGTGCCCATCAATCAAAGCATTGTACATTACAAGATCAGGCTTTATACCTTTTGCTAATATCTTATCCAGTAAATCATCAGCCTCTTTCATTCTTTTCCGCTTGCCCAACACATAGATAAGTGACGTGTAAGTCACTTGCGTAGGTTCAATCCCTTTCCTCAACATTTCATCACGCAAGCTAAAGGCTTTCTTCGCATTCCCAGCCCTGCAATAACCATTGATCATTATGTTATATGTAATTTCATCAGGAACCATCCCCTTTGCTTCCATTTCTTTTATCAAATCATTAGCCTCTGCAACTCTACTTTCTAAGAACAGCGCATGAATCAACAAGTTATAAGTTGACACAGTTGGATTTATTCCCTTACTTACCATCTCATCCCTGCAACCAAAAGCCTTTTCCAACTGCCCTTTATTACAATATCCATCAATCAAACTGTTATACGTCACAGCTGTTGGAACCAATTCCGATTCCTCCATTCTTCTGAGAAGAGCAGATGCCTCCTCGACGTTCCCCTCCTTACACATGCAGCTAATTAATGAACCATAAGTATACAAGTCCGGCACAATTCCTTTCGCTTTCATCATCTCATATACCTTATTAGCCCCTTCAAAATTTCCCCTCGTACAGTATGCCTGAATTATTGTATTATATGTTACCACGTTTGGCTTGAACCCTAAACCCTCCATGTACCCTACGAACTCCTTTGCCTTCTTCAACTTCCCTTCTTTACACAATAAATTGATCATTATATTAAATGTGCAAACACTCGAATTTATCCTCAACCTAAACATCTCGGCATACAAACTCCACACCTTCTCTGTACAATTCAACCTAAGAAACAAGCTCAACAGTTCATTACATGTCTCAATCTTTGGCAGAACACCTTTCTCTTTCATCATATAAAAACACATGGTCGACTCATCACCCCTTTTCAATTCACACAAGGCCCTCAACAACAAATCTAAAACAATTGTACTAGACACATTCAACCTCCTCCGCGCACAAACTAACCCATCAAAAATCTCTCTATGAGTTGCAACACCAGAATTGATCATTTTCTTAATAAGTTGCAAAGCTTGTTTCGGGGACGGCAGGCGAGCAAGAATTGCAACGGCGAGACAATAGCATTCGGTGGTGAGCGAACTGGGACTAAGGTTTTCTATGAAATCAGTAATTAGGTCAGGGGAAGAGCGAAGATTGACAAGGGTGGTGGAAATGAGGGTGGGCGTCATATTTGGGGAAAGTTGTTTGATGAAATGCCACTGAGAAGACTTGATTGAAGAAACTACAGATTCCAAGTTGATGGGTGGGGGAGAGGGACAGGGAGTGGGAGTGGGAGTGGGAGTGGGAATGGGGTGTGAAGCGTGAGATTGTGTATAGTAATGGTTGTGCTGCGGCGGTAGAGGCGCGTGGAACAGTGAGCGAAGCTTGCGGGGGTTCAGTTTCATGGTGTGATTCTGCAAATGATTAAATTGGACAGGGCATGCACAGATAGACGTTGGTTTTTTGGAAGATACTATTTTCCGTAAGCCAGTTTATGACGCGGCGGGGACGGTCACCGGTCGAAGAGGCGCGGGACGAGAGATTTATGCGTCAGGGTAGCATTTCTAAACTTCTCTGTTGCCTGCTTGAAGAACAATTGAAAATAATTGTTTTAGTGGCCACTATACTCGTTAATTATTGTTACCTTGACCACTAAACTTTATATTATTTCAGACCCATCACAAAGCATTATAAAATGTGTCAGTCAGGCCACCCGATTAATCAACCAGTCTATTATTTAACAAAAAACAATTGATATTGACAAACAATTCAACGATGTCTCTAATTAGTACATCCAAGTGTTACTATAGTGCTCATGTGTAAAATCGCTATTCCATATATATTTTCCGCAAGTTAGGAAGCTACGAACTCTTCCCTCCCTCAAAGACGAGTATATGTATTTTAGGAAGGTGACTAATTTCATTCGATAAAGCTAGAAAGCAACTGAAGAGGCCTATCAAATAGGAAAAGAGAGAACTTCCATCTTAGACCTATCGTGAAAGTCTTATGCTCAATGCTCGTCGATGAGATAACAACCCCACCGGATCCAAGCTTTATCAACATTTCTAGTACTTTCATCCATTTGTTCTATGATGCACTCCCCTCGAAGGCCAATTTGATTAGGCGTCGGGTTGATCTTCGACACAATTGCACCAGGTGCCACTTCATGGAAGATAGCAAGTTTCCATTAATTCGTTGTCTTGAGTCAAAGAGGATATGGAAGCATCTAGTCTCTGGCATGTTTTGAAGTGTGGGTAACTCCTGCATATTAGGGATAATATTTTGTTCTTTCAACGGCAATTTGACAAAGATATGTGGAGCAAATGCTCTGTGTTGGGCTTGTCGACGAGAGGGGAATGGTATAGAGCATAGCATGGGAGCCCGGGATGCCAACCACTTCTTGAAACCAGTTGATGGTCTTTTGCTAGATGAGGGCACATCAGCCTTCTAGGAAGGCACCACCATCCATCGTATCATGGTCTAAACCGGAGCAAGGTTCCCTCTAGCTTAACCTTGACGCAACCATGCATGGTGAATATGGAGTGGTCATTCTTGGAGCTGTTATCCAAGATGATGTAGGCACGATCTTGTCTACTCTGTCATGAGGTATTCTCATGAGCTTTTCTCTCGAAGATATCGAGGCCTTTGCACTCTGGGAAAGTCTATTGCTTGTCAAACATATGGTTGGATGATTACTTAGAAGTAGAATGTGACATATTAACCCTTGTTTAACAGTTAAAATCTGGTTATTCTTTGATACAAGAAAATATGGGTATATCCCCGAACTCGATCTCATAAGCCCAATCTCACCTCCACCAAAATATCCATGAACGAGGGTGGGCTAAAAGGTGAGGTTGGGCTTTGTCGGTCGAGGTCATGCTCCCAAATTATCTTGACTTGTCATTGTCAACTATGTCTAAAAATTAAACACAAAACGAAAATGAACAACAATTTAGTGAGTAGAGTTGTGTGTGTGTGTGTGTGTGTGTGATAAGTATGCATATGCTTGATATGACTTCTTATTGAGTACCATGAATTGGAACTACCATACACTTAGAGCTCTTGTGAACATAATCATAAAGGCTTTAATTTGGTTATTGGACCAACGTAAAAACCCCATAAGTCAACCAACATGATGCGTATACCGATTTTTTGTAAAAACAATCATAACATCACTTGATCACCATAAGACATTCTCGGTACGATATACATATAAATTGGCAAAATCTCCACTTAACGTTCATAGAATTCCATTTTAGAAAGGTTAAGTCGAATTCTTTAAAAACCTAAATCAAATGGCCCCATGCCCACTACTACCTAGCTCCCATAAATTATCTTTTTAATAAAAAAAAAATTGAGTTTTTAACTATAGACTAGGCTAAAAATGTCCATTTGAAACTTGAGTCCTGCAAAACTAAAAAACCTTGGGGATGAAGATGCCAAAATCATAGGTTGAGGACCTAATATCTTTATTTCCTAATATGATGATCTAATTTCTTCATTTTACATAAGTTACGGATCAATTTTTCCTAGAACTAAAATAACAAAAAAATAATCACTGATCAAGGTCCGTCGTTACTCACCTCTACTTGAGAATTTTACCTTAACAACCTATTAAATTCCCAATGGAAAGGATATTCAAAACCTCGAGTCACGCAAAACTAAAAAAAGGTTGGGGATGAAGATGCCAAAATTATAGTTGAGGACCTAATAATATCTTTATTTCCTCTATGGTGACCTAATTTATTTGGATAACATAAGATGCAGTTCAATTTTTCCTAGAACTAAAATAATCACTAATCAAGATCCGTCCTCATTACTGACCTCTTCTTGAGAATTTTACCGTAACAGCCTATTATATTCCGAATGGAAAGGATTTTCAAATATGTTCATTTGAGTGAGAATCTATTCCCCTTTTTTCTTTACAATTCAATTATAAGTTCTTATTTCTTCATTTTAATTTATTCGGAATTTTTTTTTCTGGCTTCGTTTTCAGTTCGTATTTCTTAGTAAGAATTTGTTCGGTTTTTTCTCTTTACATAGCCTTTCTAAGCTCGTTTGTGTTGATTTTAATTTGTTATTTTTGTANAATATGTTCATTTGAGTGAGAATCTATTCCCCTTTTTTCTTTACAATTCAATTATAAGTTCTTATTTCTTCATTTTAATTTATTCGGAATTTTTTTTTCTGGCTTCGTTTTCAGTTCGTATTTCTTAGTAAGAATTTGTTCGGTTTTTTCTCTTTACATAGCCTTTCTGAGTTCGTTTGTGTTGATTTTAATTTGTTATTTTTGTATTAATTTAGTAGCTTTTTTCATTGAACATTACCCTACGGTCCCGGAGAGAAAATGTGGACGACAACGGGGTGAGTATGATATGGATTGACCATTCCCACCCCGTCCCATCGAGTATTTTTATTACCTTACCTCATCCTCATGCCCGTTTAAAGCAGGGCGGAACGGGATAGAGGCGGGGTGGGATAGGTCCCCTTCCCCATTTATCGCCTTATTTATTTTATTTATTTTATGTCTTTACTTAGTAAATATTATTACATTTTTACCAATTTGTTAGAAACAACTTATATTCTCTTTAAAAATATGATAAATATATTATTTTTGTTTGATAAAAACTTAAATTTAAAATTAACTTTAAACGAGACGGATAGTGGGACGAAAACTATGATTTTCGTACCCGCCTCATACCCGATTCGGAGCAAGACCCTCACCCCATCCCCACCACCTTACCCGATTAGACGGGTAATCCTCATCTCATTCGGGGAGGCGGGTGGTTTCGGGTTGAACAATTTTTTTTTGCCATACCTACGCGAAAAGCAATGTACTAGTGTGTAAAGGGCAAAGATGTAAATGCGGTACACTGACGGCAAACCCAACTAACGGAAGGGCGGTGGACGGTGGCTCTTCAATTCCCTCACGCCGGTGAGAAAAGGATATACAAAACGATGCCTGAGAATACCAGAGAAGTAACAGAATAGAGAGAGAGATGCGGAGAAGAGATGATGCAAGGACTTAATCACCACCACCACCAACAGCTCGCGGCGCTTCTCACGGCGGCGCTCCCTAAGGATGACTCTTCAAAATCAACTTCAACTTCTTCATCTTCCCCCACCACATCCTCCACCTCCGCCTCCGCAAAGTCTTCAGAGGAAGAAGAATCTTCTCGACTCACCGCTATCACTTCTCTCCACCGTGCCATTCTATACCCTCCTAACTCCCTTCTGGTCGCCCACTCCGCCTCTTTCCTTGCTCAAGGCTTCTCTCAACTCCTCTCTGACAAGTACTTTTACACTATCTCTCACTCTGTTTATATATGTATCTTCAGCTGTACATGTATGAATTCATGATCAATAAAGCAACCACAATAATTTGTATTTTTTTAACTAATAAAACAATATAATTCAAGAGATTTTAGCCTGAAATCGCTACTTGAAAATCAAAATGGTTTATTTGGTATTTTCAATGCAATTAGCTTCAGTGGATTCTGTAATGTGAATAGGTGTCTAATCTCATAGGATTTTTAGATTGAAGTCTACTCAGTTTTGTGCAGTTAATGTTATACTTGGGGTGACCGTTTTTTTATTTTTTTTACTCACACCTGTAATAGATCATATTCAGTGCGTCAGGCTGCAACCACTGCATATGGAGCTTTGTGTTCTGTATTGTGTTCGGTTCCTTCAAATGGAAGGCAGAACCATGTTATACTCAACAGTTTCATTGATCGATTCATTGGTTGGGCATTGCCTTCCCTTAGCAATATCAATGATGGAACTGCAGAACTAGCATTGGATGGCCTTCATGAGTTTCTTAGTGTTGGAGATGTTGGAATGCTTGAAAGATATGCAATGCCAATTCTCAAAGCTTGCCAAGAACTTCTCGAGGACGAGAGAACCTCCATGAGTTTACTGAACAGGCTTCTTGGTGTGTTGACACTGATTTCATTGAAGTTTTTCAGATGCTTCCAGCCGCATTTTGTGGACATTGTTGATCTGCTTCTGGGGTGGGCAATGGTACCAGATATTACAGAATCTGATAGGCGCATCATTATAGATAGTTTCTTGCAATTTCAGAAACACTGGGTGAATAATATGCAATTTTCTTTGGGGCTGCTGTCAAAATTTTTGGGTGACTTGGATGTACTGCTTGTGGACGGGAGCCCTGGTACTCCGCAACAGTTTAAAAGATTACTTGCGTTGCTGTCTTGTTTTTGTACAGTTTTGCAGTCTGTGGCTTCTGGTTTGCTGGAAATAAGTTTGCTCGAACAAATAATTGAACCTCTTTCCAAGATGGTACCTGTTTTGTTAGGATGCCTGTCTATGGTTGGGAGGAAATTTGGTTGGTCAAAATGGATAGAGGATTCTTGGAGATGCTTGACTTTGTTGGCAGAGATTTTAAGTGATGGATTTTCTACCTTTTACCCTATTGCAGTTGATCTGTTGTTTCAAAGCTTGCAAGTGGAAAGTGCAAACCAACTACAGGGGACAAAGAGTATTACTTCCTTCCAGGTTCATGGTGTTCTCAAAACTAACCTTCAACTGCTATCACTGCAAAAGCTTGGCCTTCTACCATCATCGGTACAAAAAGTATTACAATTTGATGGGCCCGTATCTCAGCTGCGTCTGCATCCAAATCACTTAGTGACTGGAAGTGCTGCAGCTACTTATATCTTTTTACTTCAACATGACAAAATGGATGTAGTTGAAAATGCTATTGATTCCTTGATTGAAGAGCTAAAGTTATTGAAGGGAATGCTTGGACAAAAATTAAAGGAGGATGAGCTTGATACATTTGTAAATCCTAAATCTTATTCGAAATGTGAGTTGGTTGCGATGGTCAAATTTGACTTGAAAGTACTGTTAAGCTCTATTTCTTTCGGTGGAGGCGGTAGGTTAATTGGAAGAGCAAAAATTGGGGCTTTGTATGTTTGTAGGGCAGAAAAATTAGCAACTTCTATTATCGAAACTTTGGATCCATTTCACCTACCCATCAAAAGTTGTGTAGATTTGCAAGTTGCTGTTTTTAAAACGTTGGAAACACTTACAACGGTTGAGTTTTTAAGCAAGTGCTCCATAAAGGAACAGGATAGTGAGAGGGGTTCACTGCGGATAGGATCCCATAAACATGCAGAGGGTGAAAATGCAGGAGATGTACTTGCAGCGATTGTTTTTGGACATCTGAGGAGGTACACTGCTCTAATTGTCAAAGCTCTCGACAGTTCTTCTCCTCTGGGAGTCAAAATAGCAGCCCTAGAATGGATATATAAATTTTCTGAAAATGTCATTAACACATACAAAAATATAAGTACATCATTTTACCCTTGCCAAGCATTCGGATGCATCAAAGTCATCCAGGATTTGGTGTTCTCAACTTTGGCTGCTGCATCAGATAGGGAACCAAGAGTGAGATCTCATGTGGCATCAGTTCTTGAGATGCTTCTGCAAGCAAAAGTTATCCATCCAATGCATTTTTCAATAATTGCAGAAACGATCCTCGAAAAGCTCGGAGATCCGGATAATAACATAAAGAATGGGTATCTGAAATTGCTTTCACGTGTGCTGCCTATTACGACATACACATGTGGTCTTTGTGATTATGGAGCGGCCATGACATCTGGGCTGCAAGTTCTTACGTTTTCCGACAGGTCTAATTTGCACTGGAAGCAAGTTTTTGCCCTTAAGCAATTGCCTCAGCAACTTCACTCTCAGCAACTTGTTTCCATATTGAGTTATATTTCACAGAGATGGAAAGTGCCTCTTTCTTCTTGGATCCAGCGGCTCATTCATACTTGCCGGAGCAAAAGGGACCTTGCATCGACTTGGTATGAGGAAAAAAGAAATGCCGATTCAAACGGTTTATGGTTGGATGTTGGAGTGGAGGAAGATATTCTTGAAAGGATTTGCTCAGTTAATATCCTTGCTGGTGCATGGTGGGCTATACACGAAGCAGCTAGGTTTTGTATTAATATGCGACTTCGGACTAATCTTGGTGGGCCAACACAAACCTTTGCTGCATTGGAGCGCATGCTTCTTGACATTGCTCACGTGCTGCAGTTGGATGAAGACCAAAATGATGGAAATTTAAATGTCATAGGTTCGTATGCTCACTTATTGCCAATGAGATTATTACTGGAATTTGTCGAGGCCCTGAAGAAAAATGTGTATAATGCATATGAAGGATCAACTGTATTACAGTGTGCTTCCCGGCAAAGCTCTTTATTTTTTCGGGCAAATAAAAAAGTTTGTGAAGAGTGGTTTTCTCGAATATGTGACCCAATGATGAATGCTGGATTGGCACTTCAGTCTCATGATGCTACGATTCATTATGGCACTTCACGCCTGCAGGATCTCAGGAACCTTGTGGCTTCGGCAATGACGGAGAAGTCAAGAGTCCATCTGATAGAAAATCTCCATAACATCAGAGGAAGATACGGTGGAGATATATTGAGGATCTTGCAACACATGGCTTTGGCTTTGTGTAAGAATTATGAACCAGAGGCATTAGTTGGTTTAGAGAAATGGGCAACCATGGCTTTCTCTCCCTTGTTTACAGAGGAAAACCCAGGTCCAAGTGATGGCAAAAACTCAGGATTTTTTGCCTGGATTTCTGGGCTTGTATATCAGGCAGGAGGCCAGCATGAGAAAGCTGCTGCTCACTTTATTCATTTGTTACAGACTGAAGAATCACTTACTTCTATGGGTTCTGATGGTGTGCAGTTTGCCATTGCTCGTATTATCGAGAATTATACAGCTGTTTCTGATTGGAAGTCTTTGGAATCCTGGCTATTAGAGTTGCAAACAATTCGTGCGAAGCATGCTGGAAAGAGTTACACGGGTGCTCTTACCACTGCTGGGAATGAAATAAATTCAATTCAAGCCTTGGCTCGCTTTGATGAGGGAGAGTACCAGGCCGCATGGGCATGCCTCGATTTGACTCCTAAAAGTAGCAATGAACTCACACTTGATCCGAAGTTGGCATTGCAGAGGAGTGAGCAAATGCTTTTGCAGGCAATGCTTCTACAAGTGGAGGGAAAGATGGACAAGGTGCCCCATGAGTTGCAGAAGGCCAAATCAATGCTGGAGGAGACATTGTCTGTGTTACCACTTGATGGCTTGGTGGAGGCAGCACCACATGTCAATCAGTTGCGCTGCATCTCTGAATTCGAGGGAAGTTGCAAACTTGGAAGCAGCAACAGTGAGCCCTCCCAGTCATTATTAAGTTCATATATCCAAACGGGCAAGTTCAGATGTGACCGAGTACATCAGGATTGCAATCTGTGGCTAAAAGTTCTGCGAGTTCATCAAACCACACTCCCAACTGCACTAGGGACTCTTGAACTTTGTATGAATTTATCGAGTTTAGCCCGCAAGCAAAGCAATCTTATGTTGGCAACTCGTCTGAACAACTATCTCAAAGTTCACGTGTCAAGTTGTTCTGATGAAAGTTCTCGTGATTATATGATTTCTAGTTTGCATTATGAGAACATTCTATTCATGCATTCTGAAAACAAGCTTGAAGATGCATTGGTGAATCTCTGGTCATTTGTGCATCCTTGTATAGATAATTCTTCGGTGGAAATTTCTAACTCTCGGGACAGTTTCTTAAAGGCCAAGGCTTGCTTGAAACTTGCAAATTGGTTGCAGGGAGACTGTTTTGATAAAAAGTTCGAGGATGTCGTTGTTAAGATGCTAACAGACTTCAATTTCACCGATGAATCTCCAGTCAAAGAGGCATTTTCCTTCTGTGATCGTAATCTAAGCTCAGTTGTAAATCTTATAGTAGATGAACTTGTAGGTACTCTTAAAAAGATGTCTACTCGTCTTTGCCCCATGTTGGGAAAGTCGTGGATTTCATACGCCTCGTGGTGTTATGCTCAAGCTGAAGCATCCGTCTCCTCCAATCATGAGTCTGCCTTGCATTCTTGTTCCTTTTCTCCCATTCTTGCTAATGAAATACAGCCAAATAGATTTAGGTTAACTGAAGAAGAGCAGTTGCATATTAAGGACATCATTAATAAGCTTGTTCAAGAAGGATCTGACTTGAAAGAGAGAAATGAAGAAGCAGGAACTTGTAGTCTTTCTGGATATGCTGAAAATATGAAAGATCTGAGTCCTTTGTTGCATGAAATAGTAGATATTATTGAGTCTACAGCTGGAGCACCTGGAATCCAGGACTGCAGTAGCATTAGCTTGTCTGCTATGCTATCTTCTCAGTTACACAAATGCTTAGTGTCTACTAATGTTTCCCTGGACGAAGCTGAAGTATTGTCTATGGTAGATGACTTGGTTGAGGTTTGGTGGTCTTTTAGGAGGAGAAGGGTTTCTCTCTTTGGTCATGCGGCTCAAGCTTTCATTAATTATCTATCACATTCCTCTCTGAATATTATTGATGGTCAATTAACTGGCTGCAATGTTGACTCCCAGTATAAATCTGTGAGTTACACCCTGAGGGCCACACTCTATGTCCTGCACATTCTGCTCAACTATGGGGTTGAGTTAAAAGATACACTTGAACCTGGTCTTTCAATAGTTCCTTTACTACCCTGGCAGGTGAGAGTGCTTTAATTTTTATATTGGTTTAAATTTAAAACACTAAATACTAATTTCGTGTTTCTTTTTCTGAAGGAGATAATTCCTCAACTGTTTGCTCGATTGAGTGCTCATCCTGAACAGGTGGTTAGGAAGCAGTTGGAGAGTTTGCTAGTCATGCTAGCAAAGCTATTTCCTTGGTCTATAGTCTACCCTACCCTTGTCGATGCAAATGCTTATGGAAAGAAATCTTCTGAAGAGATTCTGACAATTCTGGCTTATTTGGTTAGTAGAAGTTCTGTTTCCATGTCCACTTGACGATTACTTAATCCTTTTTATATAATATTCCATTGCTACCTGTGGCATGTTACTTTTTTGTTTAGAAATCTTTTAGTTCTATGTGCATACATTTGGACATGAACGGTTAGAAGTTTTGTTCTATTTATTTGATCCCCTGTAGTATGGTACTTATATTCAAGTGGAAAGTGCGAATGCGGAGGTTGGAACGCCGCCATGATGGGAATTTCTTTTAACTTCTAGAAGAAATAATTGTACACCCTTCTTTTCCTTTTGGTGTCCTTATTCAAGGTCTTGTTTTCCTAAATATTCAAATGTTATCTTCTTGGCTTTCTTCTGAGTTTTGTTTTGCGGCAACTGTTTGAACTTGTCGATTGCCCCTTAATTGAGCATTTCAAATATAATTTTCTGCACACTAATTATTGTTTGACTATATATAGTTGTATAGCCTTTTAGTATGTAACAATCTAGGACATAAGCGAAAAAACTGTTCCGTATATCAGATATCTTAATGGGATAATCCGACTCCATATGTGCCTTAAAAGTTATGGTCTCTTTCTCATGGTGGCTTAGCTTGAAAAGTTGAACGCGTTACAATTTCCTGCCTTGTGCTATTATCTTTTTGCTAATCACGGTAAGTAAGAACTTGTTTACATTCGAAGATTTATGTATGCTTGATTGTATATAAGGTGTTCGGTACTTGCAGATTTTGGTTTATTTTTATTTTGTCTTCATGCACCAGAGACTTTGCATTTCTGCATGTAATATTATGCTGATCATAGGCACACTACTCTGTTTCTTTTCTGAACCAGAAAATTTGTTGTCGGCATTGTGCTTTAGCTAGAACTTTGTGGTGTAGGTTGTTTACAAATGGATGACGATTGTGAGAAGTTATAGAGAGGGGCTCTATTTCTGTTCTGTGGTGTGTTCTGTTGGAATTGAAATTCTAGAATTTATTGAGAATCAGTTTATCTCAGTGCATCTAGTACAGAAGATCCTTTGTCCGATTCCACAGATGCCATATGCTTGATTCTTACTAACTCGTAACTCAACAAAAGAAGAACTAGTAGGATTAGGACCGAGTGATAAGGCTCGGTTTCCTTTAAAAATTCCCCTAGTAATAGGATCCTTCAGCTTGGTTTACTCCTTGTTCTAGGATTCTATTCTGTCTATGGGTATATCTTCTTCTAATTCACCTAGTTCATGTGCAACCTACTTGTGCCCTGCTAACAGCTCTATCATATTGTCTATTTAGCTTGCTTATGATGCAAGGCCGTTGGTTTATGTTGGGATCTCTCTCACATGAATTTGAAGTGGGAACATATTCTCTTGGGATTGTGATTTGTTCCTTGAATTCCAGCCTTTTTTAATTCTTCAGAACATCGTGTCTCCTAATATTGTACTTCTTGAACTATCAATATAACTTTAACTTTTACTTTTATAAAAAGGATGTACATGTCATGGTTAGCTCTAGGACTGAGAAACTTTTCTTGCCATAAGTGTGATTGCCATTAAAATTGTACTTCTTGCATAAGTTTTATCCAGGTTATGACTGATAATTTTTTTTTCGGCAGAATAAGCTTTATCCAAGATTAGTACAAGATGCTCAGCTGATGATTAAAGAGCTTGAAAATGTAACTGTACTTTGGGAGGAATTGTGGCTGAGCACACTTCAAGATCTTCATGCAGGTGATCTTTTTCTCGCTGAAATGACTTGATAATAGTTGGTATAGACA